>VDFB02000017.1:250176899-250224910 GCA_007258455.2 Sequoia sempervirens
GTAGCTCAAACGGCTTGGTGAAGTCTGGTAATGCCAAAACTGGACATGTAGTCACGAGAAGTTTAAACTCCTCAAAGCACGCCTGTGCTAAAGGTGTCCACACAAAGGCTCCCTTCTTAGTCAAATCGGTCATTGGCATTGCATGACACAAGAATCCACTAACGAACCGATGGGAGAAGGCACATAGACCTACAAACCCTCTAAGCTATGTCAATGTCTCAGGTGTAGGCCAATTAATGATAGCACGAACTTTCTATGGATCCATACTAACTCCCTCACTGCTGATGATGTGACCCATATATAAAAGTTCTCCCATGCCTAGTGCACACTTGGATTCCTTGGTGTACAAGGACTCCCTATCAAGTATGCTCAATACTGCATCCAAGTGAACTATGTGTTCCTTCCAAGACTTGTTGTAAACCAGTATGTCATCGAAGAACACCAAAACACATTTCCTCAAGTGAGGACGGAAAACCCTGTTCATTGTGGACTGGAAAGTGGTTGGAGCGTTGGTTAAACCAAATGGTATAACCAAGAAGTCATAATGTCCACAGTGGCATCTGAATGCGGTTTTCTCAATATCCTCCTCTTAGACTCTAATCTGATGGTACCTAGTCCTCAAATCAATCTTCAAGAAATAGCAAGCTTCATGTAGCTCATCTATTAACTCGTCAATCCATGGTATGGGATACTTGTTCTTAATAGTCTTCTTGTTGAGCATCCTGTAGTTAATACACATTCTGAGTGTACCATCCTTTTTCTTCACCAAAACAACTGATGAAGCAAAGGGTGACTTACTCGGCCTAATGTGCCCCATAGCCAAAAGTTCCTTGATGGTATTTTCAATTTCATATTTCAAACATTTGGGGTGCCGATAAGGAGTGATCATGATAGGTTTTGTGCCCTCCTCCAACTCCACAATATGCTCAATACCTCTATCAGGAGGTCTACCTGGTGGTATAGCATTGAAAACCTTTGCATGTTTGATTCAGAGTGCCTGAACATCTGGATGATAAGAAGAATCTTGCTGCTCTTTCTATGAAGGCATTATCCTGCATTCTACTGACCAAGCCACCATGTCATGTTGAATCAATCTTTCCATTCTTCGAAGTGAAATTTCTTTTACATTGTTGTCCTTTATGGCTTTGAGAACATGATTTGTGCCATCAACTTTAAATTTCATCTCCATGTCATGTAAATTAAGTGTGAACTCCCCTATCGCATGAAGCCACTTCATGCTAAGAACTACATCTGTACCTCCCATGTTCACAACATAAAAATCTGCCTTAAACTCAAAATTGATGAGTTTCATTGGCAAATCAGAAATCATCCTCTCACAATTGAGAGTGTACCCATCTGCAACCTTAACTCTAATACCTTCAAACTGCTGAGTTTGAATGCCTCTCTTCTCCACCAACCGAGAATCAATAAATTTATGGGTTGCATCTGTATCCAAAAGAGAAATGACTCTTTGACCAACTAGTATCCCATGAAGTCTAAAAGAACCTTCTCTCTGCATACTAGACATATGAGCTTCCTGTAGCTCAATTTCAACCTCTCTTTCTACCTCATTTTCTGATTTTTCCTCATTCATATCATAAATTGTAGCTTATTGGTCTGAAAAATCAGTCAACTCTTCTCCCTCAAAGAACCACTCCATATGCTTATTTTTCCCTTTAGGCTTGAGGGGCTAATCATGGTTGATGTCATATGGGCCTTTGCAATAAAAACAAAGTTTCTTCCTATGTTAATCATTAATGGTTTCTCAATCTAAAGGTGTTGCAAATTTTTTCCTTTGATCGAAATTATCAAACCTTTTTGGATCAAAATTATTATCATTGTAGGAAGTGGATGGTTTTGAGCCAAACTATTTCTGAGGTGTTGTAAGCTCCATACTGTGAGATTTCCTCATGGCCTCCTGTAAAGTAGGTGGATCAAAAGCTTTGATCCAACCTTTCATGGGCTTAAATAAACCCTTCATAAACAATATAATCAACCTTCTCTCTAATATGCGTGTCACCATTATCGACAGTCTTTGAAATTCTCCAATGTATGACTCCAAACTACCTAACTGTTTCAACTGTGCAAGATCTCTGAAGTATAGTTCAGGATCATGTTTGTCAAACCTCTCTACCAATTGATCTGTAAACTCTTGGTAAGAAGTAATCCTGTCATGGTGGAGTGTTACCATGTCATGGTGCCACCAATCATGGGCCACACCATCAAGGTGGAGAGCTCTGAATCTAATAACATCCTCCTCTGTCATAGGATGCAATGTGAGGAAGGTGTCTAATTTACTCATCTAGGCATGTGTTGTGACTCTGCCACTGACATCAAAATTAGTTAACATAATTTTGTTGGTAGCCTGCCTTAGATCATTATTCCACTATTTAGGCCTCCTGTCAAACCTGTTTCTAGTATTTTCTCTCTTCTGGCTCATGAATCGATCAAAGTTAAGGTGATCCTTAACTCTCAAAGGCAATGCATCCCATTCATCATGCATAGTCATGATGTTATCTGCAAATTTCACATCACCACCCTCTTCAACCTCTTCCTCTTCATTAGTTTCATTTCTAGTGAATGTAGGGCATGTGGGTCTTTCATAGGTGCGTGCTAGAGCAATATTCCTGTGAGCTTCTCCATGAATACTTCCCTCTTGATCTTGATCTTGATTTTTCCTTCTCTGAACTGTCAAGTTATGGACATTGGTACTAAGTTGCTAGAGGATGTTCACCACCTATTCTTGGCCTGCCACCATCCCTCTCAATATATCCCTAGCCTCTCTTTCTTCATTATCAAGACTATTCCTAGAAGGACCTTCCTCATCCTTGTTTGCCATATTATCAAAGCCAAAATCTTCCTCCTGTTCGTCAAATAGAAATGTTGGAAATGGTTCAAAAGTACTTCTCTGATAACTAGGACCCCTGCATGAGTAGCACCTGTCAAACCTGTTCTAATGTGATCGCATAGAAACTGCTAACCCTCTAGGCTAGCAGGATCAGTGCTTTCATACTACTATGATGAGCCCAACTAGCTCCTCTTCAAAACCCTGTTGTTTTGATTATCTTTTTGTGTTCTTTTAAGTTTTTTAAGAAAGTTTCTAGAGAGAAATAAAAGGGGTGCACCATATAAAAGCTCATAAAACTAGAAACTAAGCTAATATTGACCAAGTTTAAATGCAAATAGTATTAAATAACCATTACAATAAGAATGCATATGATAGACATACCCGTAAGCCACCAGATTATTTAATTAAGAAAATATCCACATTTGCCAGATGGAAATGGTGAAAACTGACATAAATGGATGCCTGGGCTATAGATGGTACTTCTCCCCAACAAAAATTGCACACAAATTGCTATGAAGGATAAGCGCCAAGAATGAAACCCTGTCTGAACCCAGAAGGAAGGAATTTTTGCCAAGAAGTTCACACGCCTAGCTCAAGAGGCACGTTTTCCAATGCTAGAAAGTATGACCTTGCAAGAGAGATGGTGATAAGCACTAGAAACCACTGTAAACCTAAAGGATAACAACTCTGATGAAGAAACCCTCGTTTGCCTCTGAAAAAGAATCAAGCTGTGTAGAGAAACCTGATAAAAGCACTATAGAACTCCTGAAGTGAAGCTCTCATGGTTGCAATCATTCAACTGATCTTTCATAGTCTCACAATCACAGATCTATGAAGAATTGTCACTCTCCAAAGATAAAAATTCTTGAAACCCTTGTCTTAGAGAAAACCCACACTCAGCAAAGCCAAGAGGAAATATCAAATAATCAATAATCAATAATGAGTTTGATTTCTCCTTTGCTTGCATATAAAGCCAAAAGGCACACATCCCAAGGAAATGACACCACTTTCTCATTAAAATACATTTAAATGTATTTTATTACTTTTCAATAGTCAAGTGAATAAATAAATGGTGCCCCTTTTGATAAAGTGTTTTATATTTCACTTAAATAAATTTAAGTGATTACTTTATTATAAAATCAAGTTGAATTTATAATATTCTGTCAAATAAAGTAAAACACTTTAATACACTGAAATATTAATATCTCGCTCATAACTCAATGTATTGATGTGTCATTAGAAGCTGTCAAATCTTGAATTGCCAAGGCATGCTGTGAGCCAATCACTAAACTCCAAGGACATAAATGAAAAAACCCACCAACAAGGCCACTGACCCTCTAACCAAATCTTGTTAGCCTACAAGGGTCCAAGAGATAGGCTAACTCAACTACTCTTGAGAACTGACTAGAGTGGGGACATCACAAGAACTCAACTTGAAGCAATATGGCATACCTTTTCTAGGGCTTGAGCTTGGGCATTGTAATTGTCATCTTTTGGAGATTACAAGATGGCTTATTACTTCTATATCTCATTCAAGTCGATGAGAGTTTTCATAATTGTTATTGCAAGTGTGAAGAAGATTGGTAAAGACAGAAGAAGAATTCTCAAGCAAGAACTGGAGCTATTGTATTTCAGAGATTGAATAATAGAATAAATCTTGGTGGAGTTTTTTCCCGAAAGGGTTTCTCCATGCTACATCTTGTGTAATATTTCTAATATCCTGTCTAGTTCTTCTATCAACTTATGTCTACATTCTACAACAGTGAAATGGATTAATCAAGATAATCACCCACAAAGAATATATGTAAGAAAGAAAAAGCTTATTTAGATCAACAATATTAAAGTTTTACAAAGTATTAAGCTAAGAAAACACCTCATTTTTCAACATAATACTCCTGCTAAAATCTCATTATGGGACCTTATTCAAGCCTCCCCTCACTATCACAACATGATCCAATCAACCTTGCAAAAAGTTCCCATCCTTCTAATACATAACCAAATGATATAGCAGCCATGATTCAAGCCATAAATACTGACATTGTTTTCCACCAAAGTGAGCTTCCTCTGGAAGTGCAAAAACAAAATGAAGCTTTTATGATTATTGCTCAATATAAATGAAAAGGGATTAAAAGAACTCTTGTAGATACTAGTTTCGTTCTTAATGTATGTGGAGTGAACCTTCTTGATATACTTGGTGTAGATAAATCAAACATTCAACCCGATCCTTTATCCATTAGGAGATTTGACAATATAAGTAAACAACCGCTTGGTGTGATCATGTTACCTATTACAGTTGGAGTGGCCACATTGGAAACACTGATCCATGTTATGCCTAATGATCTCGCATATAACCTTCTCTTAGTTAGACCATGGATTCATGCAATGAATGGTGTGCCTTCTACTCTTCATCAAAAAATGAAATACATCTATAACAACAAAGTGTACATACTTGAAGTTGACCCTCATCCAAATAGTTGTTTAAACATTGAGATAAACAAAGAGATTCCCTTGGACACATTAACACCAACCATACAAGTTGACCCTGTCCAACATCTGGAACCAGTTTTGAAGCTCTTAGATGATGATTGGGGTTCCTTAGAATTCACACCCACCTCCTTCAGAGAATACAAGATCATACACAAAGACTCTAGCGAGGGAAAAGAAACCACAATTTTGTCAACACAAAACTCGAACAACCCTTCACAAGCATCCACCTCAACCACTTTAGAACAATAGACATCAGGTTACACAACAACCTTTGATGACCTTAATCATGAACAACCGCCAACTTAAAAAGCAATGAAAAAACTTTATGGATGTGGTTATGAGCTCATGAAACAACTTGGATGTAGTGGAAAAGGATGTGATGCTCGAGAAAAAGGTATCTGCAACCCTATAGAGCCTAACACACAACAAATGACTCATGGTCTTGGTTATTATCCCTTGATTGAGATAAACAAGCCTTCACTCAACATCAACACTCTCACACACCATGCTCCTAAATCATCCTTAACAGTTGTCCATCCTGAACTCCTCGACTCTAGTGGTCTCGAACATCATACTTTACACAATAAGACATAAACAGGGAACTCTTTTCTTAATGTCAATGTCATCTCGCAAGATACTAATCATTTGACTTCGTTAGATTTTACACCCTCCTATAAAGAAGAGAACAAAATATCGCAATCTAAAGAGTCTTGTGTAGATATGACAACTCATACTATGTAAGGGTATCTCTGTTGCAAACCACAAGACGAATTTCTACCATTGATTAAGAGGGTATCTTGTCAAGACTCCTCCAAGATCACTTGATCACCCTCCCTCCTAGAACTTGTAAGAAATGCTATTACAAGACTTCATTTTTCTCCTATCATAGAGTTCATGGTCATTCCACAAATGAATGTAAAGCTTTGAGTAGTAAAATCCAACATCTTAAGGAGTTCGGTATGCTTCCCTTTGAGGGGGGCACCTAATTCCTCTAATTGATACTGATTTTCACTCTACCATGCATCTTATCAACCATTTCGACTCACCCTTGTCCTGCACTAAGTGGGGGCAAGGGGTTAGGTATCCTTGTTCTCATATGTCATATGTTGTTGCCTCCTTTGGCTAGTCGTTAACCTTTCATGAAAATATAAGAGTAAGCTTGGGATGTGGACGACATGCCTTAAGATTAGCTCGCATGTGACATACTTCCCCTTTTCATGACGTAGCTTCTCAAAAACATGACTTGGCATAGGGATTTCTGAGTAAGCTCTCATGATCTCTTCTACTTTAAATCAATTTCTCATAGTTTTGGTGTTCGTAACCGCTTTAAAGTGGGGGCATACATCACCACTTACATTTCATTGTGTGATTTTATTTTTCTTGCGATTTCCTCTCTTGGAAACATTAGGTACAATGTTGCCTAGGATGAGATATTGCACGTGTCCTCTATTGGAAACAAGATGAGACCATTTGCACTTTCCCTCTCTTGGAGAAATTAAGCATGATGTTCCCTAAGATGAGACATTGCATGAACAAAGCAAAATCCCTTTGAACAGTCCTTGCACTATTAACAATGTCTATGAGTGTCAAGCATACGAAGTTTTTTCTTACGTCATAGAGCTCGAAGATCATTTTCCTTTGTGGCGCCTTATTAAAGTTATCAGGAGGTATAACTTTGGTATGGTTGAGTGGGAAGCCCATTATGAGGAACGACTTTCCCCATAACCACCTTTGTTTTTGTGAGTGCATACCAACTAGCGTATGTTTCTCACCTTTTGGGCTTTCTCACCTAGTGGACAACCAAGAGTTTTGTCGCCCCAGAGTGAGTATGCATTTTTCCTTTTTGGACAAACATCCTAGATCTGATCCACAACTAGCTAAGCAAATGGTCGAAGTTTGATCCACCTTTTTATTTTCGCTCTTCTAGTTCTTTCCATTACATGATCACGTATCTTGTTTCACTACATGTCATTCACCTTGTGTGTGTCCTTTTGCACTTATGTTGGTTTGACTTAGGATTTTGGATTTTGGGGACTTGGAAAAACTCCTTTGATCTTTTTTATCCTTTGCTACTTGCATTGGTACGATTGGACATCTCTTGAATGTCTACTTTAGTGTGAGTTTGAAGCAAGTTCATCCTCTCACTAAAGTGGGGGCTAAATGTACCATAGAAAAAAGGAAACTTGGGAATAATTGATGATAAATTGGACTTAATCAGGTCTTGATTTAGTGTTGTGAGGTGTTTTTCACATCCACACTAGGTCTTGGACCCTTTCAAATGCATTTAATGATGTCTTGTGAAGGTGTTGTGAAGTGTTGTAACACATTTCTACACTATTCTAGACTCTTCTCATTATAATTCATCTAAAAATCACCTTTTTTATCCCTTATCAAGTCCTATTTCAAATTCTTGTAAAGTCTCGTAACAATCTTTCATGCTTTTCTAGGATTTTTATCACTATTTACACCTTTCTTATGCTTTATTTGGACCCTTTATCCACTCATAAGCCTTAATTAAGTGTATTTTTGAATGTAAACCTGAAAAACAACATTAAATGCAACTTAATTCTTGACACCTACTTACAAGCCTAGAGTGGGACCCATTCGCCATGTGTGGAAAATGAGTCCCTCTTGGCTCAAAATTCAAAATAATTCAAAATTTCATTTGGGTTTTTATTCAAAAAGACCTTATGTTGGCCTGTGATGATGTATTATTGGGTCATTAGGGCATAAGTGTGTCTAAATAAGTGTTTTTCCATCCATTTTAACCTCAATTCATCTCTTAACTCATACATGCATCTCTTATCATTCATTCATCATCTATCTTCTCTATCAAGTCAAGCAAGTTAGGGTTTCATCATTGCAAGTCATCAAGATAGCTTCTTAAGACATTCAAGGGTAGATTATTCATGTTTTGTTGTAGAAATACAAGATCAAACATCACGGCGAGGCATTGAATCCACTATTACATACTTCATTACATTCTTTCTCTATTTTAGTTTAATTACCTAAAAGGGGTTTGACCAAGGCAAACCCCCATGCCCTAACATCCAACATTTCTCTTTCTTGTCTTGCATATTTGTAGATTTAGGCATCTTGGAGGCTTGGAAATCATTGAAGATTGTATTGCAAATTTTTTCAAGTCATCTCTACATTGGATAAGTCAAAATACCCACAAAAAGTCATTTTCAGGCCTGAATCTGATAGTTTCAGAACCAGACACTTGGAGAAGTAGAAAGTGTAGACCGAAGGCTCCTGTTTCCACCTTTGAATCTTCAAAAATTCAAAAGTGGACTCACTCACCATGAGTGGTGAATGAGTCCCACTTATAGGCCTATTTTTTGGTATTCTGCATTTTTAGATACCCTTTTGTTCGAAACGGGCTCCGAAACAGTTTCATAGAACTGGGACTAATTCGCCCAAAATGGTGAATGAATCCCACCAGGCCTAAAATTCAGCATCAACAACATTCCAGAAGTCATTTCCAGTCTCCATCCATATCTCAGGTGCACACTTTCAGTTTGGTTCATTTCTGGTCAATTTTGTTCACATTTCTAGGTGTTTTTACATTACACAATGTGCTTTCAAACAAGTTGCATTTCAGTAGTTTTACATTCCTAATCAATCAATTTTATCAATTAGCTACATCTAGATCATTACATTTAGTCCTAATCACATCATACAATCCTTTATTTAAGTGAACCACCTAGATTTTGGGTGTGGGATCTATCTCTTTCCTTTAGGTGAAAGACCCTAATTGAGCAAAGAGAGTCATAACATCCTACACTAAAATCTATGGTTCAAGTATAAACAAAACCTAAAATTTCTATCAAATTGTTGGTACACAAAGACTCTTTAGGCTAAGAAAAATATATAATGAATCTATAAAATATATTTTTGTAGTGCTAGGTCAAAAAGTGATGCAGGAGCATCTGGGTTCATAAGTAATCTTACATCAGCCAAAAAAAAAATTCTTGTCTTTGTTTTCAATTATTGTATTTTTTGTTGTGTTTTTGATAGTTTTGGTGAGTTGTTATAATAAACAATGTTTTAGTTCAATATTTGGCTAACTTAAGACTTCGTTTCATAAATGAGCATAAACGATACCTCCAAGTCAAATTAAGAGGAAATTAGATGTGAAATGGAGAATTTATGGCTAATCAAAGGTTTTTCCGCCACTAGGAACCAATGTAGGTTCATGGTTCTTGGTTCCTACCTTTGCTTCAATCAATTATCAATCATACCATGAGGGCTAATATTTTTATTTCTTTCTAAGTCTTGTTAAGATTTGCAGACTCAATGTTTTTGGGAGTTCCTAAGAAGATAGGAACCTCCGACCCCCCACAATATGGTTCTTGGTTTCAAGTCCCCTTAGAACCCCTGACAAGGCTAAGGATCTTTGGTTCCTACTCCACCCAATCTTGGTGCTTGGTTTTGATTTCCCTTGGAACCCTTGAAACAATGCTTGGTTTCGAGTTCCCAATGGGATGGAACCTCTAACATAACACTAAGGGTGCCTAGTTCCCAATAGGCTTAGAACCTTCAACACATAACCAAAAGAATATTAAGGTGCCAGGGTCCTAATGGAGATGGAACTCTAACACAACACTAAAGGTGTTAGTTCCTAATGGGGTGAAAACCCCCAATTAGAATGCTAAGGAAGAAAAGTACAAATCAAGGTTCATAGAGAAGTAGGAACCGACATTGAGGGGTGGCCAATTATTGGTTCCCATTGGAGTGAAAACCTTCAATAAAGGAGAACAAATATGTCATGTGGAACAATGGGGAGGTGAAATGTTGGATTAAAGAAACAATTGAACTACCATAATAGAAGGAATGACTCTAGGAAAATTCATCACCAATAATTCACCGATGGAAAATTCACGGTCAACAATTCACTGCGGCAAAATTCACTGCCACTAGCAATTCACCGCCATGGAAAATTAACTGCCAAAAAATAGTGCAATTAATTTTTCGCATGGTGAATTGTCATGACGATGAATTTTCCCATGGTGAATTGTTGGCAGTGAATTTTTTGTTAGGTGAATTGCTAGTGGTGAATTTGTCGTATGCTAGAAGGAATATATATGGGGAGAAAAGACAACTGTTTAGAGATCTTTTCTGTTGGGAATTTTTAAATTAGAATAGAGAGAAGAGGGTCGAAAAGGTGTGTAACCACATTCTATAATTTTATACTCCTATATGCTATAAACAATAAAATAATTTGAATTGTTCATGTTGTTTGAACATGATTTTTAATTGTTAATTGTAGAAGATGCATGATTGGGTTGCTCGACAAGGTTCCCTAATCTCTATTGCACTAAAAGGCTATAAATTTTTTATATCATCAATTATCAACACTTCCCCAAGGGTGCTTCAAGGCTTGTGGAAAGAAGATGCCACACTTATGAAGGGACAAGTCATAATTTCTAATTTGGTGTAGCTTGTACAATTATTTTATAAAAATATAGATTAGGTTCCCATGACAAAGCCTTAAATAGAAATTTTCATATATCCAAAGCCTTCTATTTGCCATTGTTTTATCCATAGAATTTTAAATTTAAATATAAGTTTGTAAATTTTTTGTGTATGTTTGTTTAAGTTTTAAGTAAGAAAATACATCTTCAATGAGTATGTGGATTAACTAATGTAATAAGACAAATACTACAACACATTCTATTTGTATAATAGTGATTTGTACTAATAAACAACCTTAAAACTTCTAAATTTATTCAAAAAGCGATGATACTATCAATGTGTATGCTACTAAAAAAATATAACTTTCACGAATTCTAATAATGTGTATAATATAAAATACAATTTTATAATTTCTTTTAATTTTTAAGAATAATGCAATTTAACAATTAATAACAAATAATGCAATTTAACAATTAATAACAACATTTAAAAGTTCTATCAAAGATTTATAAATATAAATATTAAAAATATTTATGTTTATTCCTTTGAATACTACTATTAATTATGTTGAGAGACACACTATAATAATGTGAAGATATAAAACATCATATTATAAAAATATATATAAAAACCAAAACAACACACATAAATAAAACATATAATTATATTTTTTAGATAATTCTTTGATAGAGTTCTTTATTTTCTTAATTTTTTTATTGAATTAAAGCTAGAAGAGAAAAGAGAATAGATGTGCAAGTAGTCAAACATACAAACAAACATAGTTGGATCAAAAGCTTTTAATCATTTCAGTTAACAAATAACAACAAAAAATTGCATCCCTTATAAATGCCAAGTAGATTTTTGTGTCTCTACAAGGGATTTGGTCTTTTATACTTAGAATGTACATATTATTTGTCACCTACATGTTTTTTATTTGGTACTTAAAACATACAAATTTGTTA
This sequence comes from Sequoia sempervirens, assembly GCA_007258455.2. Lineage (NCBI taxonomy): Eukaryota > Viridiplantae > Streptophyta > Pinopsida > Cupressales > Cupressaceae > Sequoia > Sequoia sempervirens. The sequence continues at coordinate 250,188,615 of VDFB02000017.1, forward strand.
TCATTAATTAAGTACATTATTATATGGATGAAAGAATATATTCTTTTTATTCAAGGGGTAAATGCTTTTGAACTAAAGCTATGAACCGGAATACAACCATTCAACAATACCACCCTAACGGGGTTTGAACCTTGGTGGCAAGAACAACAATGCCACCATTAAACCATCACACCATGCCAATATGGGCAAGTGAAAAAATATTTTTACTACTCTTCATATAGATCAATTTAAAGAGGATTCATCCTATTAAAAACTATAAATAGATCTTCTCAATGAAAATGTCTACGAATATTATTTAAAATTATGACAATTTTTTATTAATAAAAAAAATTTAAATAAAAATAATTTTAAATTAATATCTTTTAACATTTTATAAATATTTTTTTAAAAGATATTTACATAAAGTATAAGTTATTTAGTTTATGAAAAAAAGATTTAATCTTAATAGACTCCAAATCTAACAAATAAATGAATAAATAATATATAACAAGAAAATTGATACTTCTAAAATATAAGTAGGAGGTATTTTCCACAACGTGTCAAATTATGATATTGCTATCAAGATTCAACTATGTAGTTTTTTTAATCAAACTCATTGACCCATGTTTAATGAGTCACTAGTAGTTCACAAGAACCCATCTCTCATGATAATGAACGGTCCACTTAGCACTCATTGCATCTAGGTGAAGCAATGAATGCTAAATAGACCATTTATTATCATGAGAAATGGATTCTTATAAACCACTACTCATGTAACATGGATCAATGAATTTGACTCAAAAAAACTATACACAATATCATAACTTCTAAAATATGTTCAAAATTAATTAATAATAATGTCACCATGTGACACTTTTTTTTTTTATTGGATAAAGAAGAAAAAAACAAATTACATCAGCAAGAATACATGGCCAAATAGGCCACCATTAGGTCATACACAAGTAACAAGACAAGCTGCTACAGCAGCAACAAAAACAACAATTCTAGACCATGCGACACTTGCTGCAGCAAATTGTATACTTCTTACTTTTTAAATTGTTGTAAGCTAAGGACAGCACAGAATAATGAAGGAAGCCATTTATTAAAATTTCAATGAAACCCCAAAAACTTAGGCACAATTATCGAAAACTAGTTTGACTTAAGTTTTGGTGTTAAAAGAATAAAATTATGTATAAAGAATAATTTATTAATTCAAAAGAACAAATGAATAAAGAATTGTAACGAGACAAGAGTTCAGAGCACTCTAGTCTGTTAAAAGAATTGTATACAACACTCTTTAAAATTTGTTTGGGTAATTTAGACCAAGGTCTTGCAGGAGCGCAAGGTGGGATCCCACATTGCTGGGAGAAGGAACGTGCGGCCGTCGAGGCCGTGTGCATTGTAGCTTGCCCCTGTCGTCTCATCCACCAACAGTTGCCCGGGATACCCAGGATAAGCCCCCTTTCCATACATTCCCGGACACATTGAGACTGCCTCCAACGGAGCAGCGGCGTCTCCTTGGAAGTAACCTGATTTGAACGGATTCGTCACTGCTCCCGCAACGCTCGCCGCAATGTTGATGATCATACCGTCGATGCCCACGTCGCCATTGGGCGGCAGCAGAGGAGGACTCTGTGGGCCGTAAAGAGGCTGATGAAATGGCCACGCGCACTGCCCTGGGCACTGCTTTGCTGAATTCCCCACCCACGCATACGCGTATTCAATGTCTGCTCTGCTGCTTCCATGGAATCCGCAAGAGCTACTGCAGAAGTTTTCCACCATAACATCCTCGGATGTGAGCACCAAATACAACTCCACCTCGCCATTGCTTTTCTTCTTCTCAGGCGGAGGCAGAGCTCTGGACTGGATAGCACCCTTCACCAACACAGCAATGTCACTTCTTTTCAGCGACTTTCCGAGAGAATAAGCTCCATCCAGCTTCTGCTTCCCCAGCCTTGGATTTAAGGGTTGGGCTTGGTTTAATTTGGAAGCGGCGGAGCCTTTGTAGGCCTCTGTTGTTTTCCACCAGGCGGACACAGAGGGAGATCCCTGCTTCCCGTTTCCCATTCCCAATGACTGCACAAAATCGGCCACAACGGTACGCTGCGTGGAAGTGAAATTCCCGTACCAAATGAGATGAAGATTGAGAATGGATGCTGTGGTAAGCAGAGGGCCATTGTGGTATTGCAGAACAAGAGGCTCTTCTTCCACCAAAGCTGAGAGCTTTCTCCACTGAGCAAGGGGCCGAGCTGCGGCATCCACTGTGGACAGTGCCGCCATCCATACCAGAATTAAGTACATCAGAATCTTCTGAGACGCTAAAACAGCCATTATTAGCGGGATTTATTTGCAGGGGAACACAGATTTGAAAGATACTATGTATAATCAAATAAGAAAGTGTAGTGTGGGAACAAGTGAAAAGAGTATGAGGATTAAATAGGCTGATTGTGCGAAGTCAAAGCGAGAAGGGCAGCGTATACCGCTGGCAATCACAACAAACGCGAAAAACAACTAACCAATTTGCAATAAGTAAATTACAGCTATCTTCCGTCTGGATGGTATGCATTGCGCGTAAATTAAATAATATCAGATCGTCCGCTTGGTCACCGTCGTGCTTGCGTGGTTGTGGGGCAAATTTCATTGTCGTCGCAAATGAGACAAAGTTCTCTGAAATTGAACAAATCGTGCTTGCTGGGGCAAAATTTATCGCCCTGGTATTTCCTTTCGTTATTAAAGAGAGGGTTATTTTCAAAATAAGTTGCGCAACGTGAAAAGTGCAGATTCAATCCAAAGAGCTTGGACTATATTTCATAAAGTTCGGAGAGCATCTACACCATTCCGATAATATTTCTATATGGACATTTGTGCAATTCTACGGAGTCTTATAATACAAAAGTTTATTAGTTCAAAATACTCATTTGTTTCCATACAAATAATTACAAACTAATAATCGCACCTTTGTGTGCAATGGGTACGCCGAAGAGGTGGAAGGTCAATTAGGAAAAAAATTGGTGTTTTTTTTTTTTTCAGAGGTTTGCATTACATGAGGTCATTTGGTAGGCCATTTAGCAAATGATGTTTGTGCAACAAAGATCTCAATGTAAACATGATAGCTTCAAATCAACTATGCATCCTTTTATAGGGATTCAAACACGACTGAAACAAAACCTCTAAATGAGGAAGATAATTAGGCTCCATTACCAACAGGCTCATGTTATGTTTGCAATAGGTTGAGAGGGAGAGGGATAGAAAGAGGGAGAAATAGAATGGGGAAGAGCGAGAGAGAGGGGGGGTGTTGTATCAATAAGAATATATACATGTATATGTTCATATAAGCTCATGCTATATGTATATCAATGATTTATGTGTATTTAGAAACCAAACTTACAATCATTTCTACCAAATAAACTATTTTGAACTAATCATAAGACCCAATGTGTGTGTGCATGCATGTAGATGCGAATTTAAATTTTAAATCAAATGGGTATTCAGAAAGTAAGACACAATATCCTATAAGCTTTCTAAACTATGTGTTCTCTCCTTGGCCAAGTGAGATCCACAATGTACACAAGAGCATTTTTTCCACTTACATTACATATTGTTCAACAAGGTATATTACCCCCTCAACATTCGAACATGTGTCTCTTTTGTGAAATATCAAGGAATTCTATAATAAGGAATCATACTTCCAAATAATCATATCATGCCCTAAAGCAAACTACAAGTATATACACAAAATCTTATGTGTATATAGATTGTATATGTAAAAATGTACATGATGTGTTTATATATATCAATCTTCAAAAACCAGATTAACAAGAATTCTATAAAATATGCTATGCGTACTCTAATTACAAGTCCCAATGTGCATACATATTATTCACACACAAATCTAGACATATGAATGAAATGGATATTTAAGAATAAAACTTTGTAAGAAATTCTATCCAATATTGAATAAATTATAAACCATACTTCAGTAAATGAAATCTAACTTCTGAAACAATGAGAAACGACTTACCTCAAGATTGTACATATAAATTTGAAGTGTGCTCTAATGATTTTAAAGGATGCTATTTAAGGATTGCTTTTTTCATTAGTGCTTTTTGATAGTCATATGGATGTATTTTTTTGACAACCCTATGAATACTGGTTGGGATCCAAGAAGCTAGTAGGAAGGAGATCCATAGAGATAAAGCCTTATAGTAACATTAACTTAACCCTAAATGGAAGTATTCAAATGCAACTCAAAAGGCTAGGATTTGTATGTAGTCTATTGACTGCCACCATACATTATAAACAAATTGTGTATGTAATCTGAAAGTTTTTACAAAAAGTAGAAAAACTATCAAAACCATTGTAAAATGCAGGACTAAATAGAAGTTCATTCCTAGCTACGGGGGGACACCTTGTTGTACCTCCTCCAACCACTTTGTAATCAAACGTCCTTGTAGCTTCCTTTTGAGCATTTCTTATCATTAACATTTATAGGTATTTTACAAACATCAAGCACATGCCATTACATATCGATGTTATAGAATATCAAACATAAAGAAACAATTATATATGAACCTCTCTCAAAATGTTAAAAATTTGTATTGACTCAGATTGGATGTTGTTGCTTCTGAACATAATTGATAGTAGGAAAATTTTATGAAACCCTGCCACAGTAGATTTGTTTTAAATGAAGTAGACCAAAATCAAGCTCCCTACAGTTGTTGCTTCAATCTATTCATAGTAAACAAAATATGATTCACAAATTCCAAAAAATAACTCATTGAAATTATGGCAAGCGACTTACCTCAAGACTTTGCACAAATTGTGTCATGCTATCGACAATGTACATGAGAAAAAATGGGCAGAGTTTGTAGGAAAATTTTACAAAACCCTACCACACCACATTTTTTTAAATGACACGAACCAAAACCAATCTTTCTATGGTTGTTGCTTCAATCTATTCATAGTCAACGAGATTTGAAGAGAACAATAATATGGAAAATTTTAAATAAAAAAAATAAAAAAAATGATTTGGCTACCTCTAAATTCCAAAAAACTAAAACTCATTGAAACCATGGCAAGTGACTAACCTCAAGATTTTGCACAAATTATTTTTGTTTTCAACCATGTCGATGAAAATAATGGGCATAATTTGCAGAAAAAAACTTATGAAACCATTACAACAATTTTTTTTTAAATGAGCAGGTAACCAAAAGTAATCTCCTTACAATTACTACTTTAATCTATTCACATTAGGCGATCATATTCTTGGCTGCAAAGTCATTCCCACACATTTAGTGTAAATTTGGTTCAACTCAATAATAAATATAGTGAACAACTTATAGAATGATGGCACACCCACTTGAAGAATAATTAAATCCACGTCGGTTAAAGTCGTGCCAATTTTGAGCATGTACCCTTTTGTAATAAAGATGAAGTTGCTGGCATAGATGTTATAAATTGCAAGTTGTATTTCGATATGATGAAGGGCGTGCAATACAACTACACTTTGTCGTATTAAATATTAAAAATGGTATAAAAGACTAGCGGGAAAATTAACGACCATGATCAATTTGATCATCTTGCAAGGTCTATTGAGAATTGTGAGCCATCGATTAAAATTTTTAGCTTGATCATCTTCACATTGGATACACCTTCAACGTAAATTATTTAATATATAAGTGTTTCAATTAGTGTTATAGTACTTAAGTATCATTAGTTATTATATTTGTATAAAATTAGCAATCACATTTAGTGTGCAATGTGTATGCCAAAATTTTCTAGAAGGCTAAGCAAATGTATTTTCCTTGATTTACATTCAGTCATGGAATACATTAGGTTAGTTGGTTTTAAGGGATAACTTGATCTTATAGGAGAGATCATGGTATAGGTCTTGATTGAGGATGAGGTCCTACAATGATCATCAAAGTGATGTGGAGGGTAAATCATCTAGAAAACCTCCCCTTGATTTATAAAAGTCTTCATTTATGTCAATTAAAATTTACTTATTGTTTTAGCATTATATATTAAACCTTTTTTTCATTTATATCATGAAGTAGTTATGCAATGATTTTGTATTGGACTATCAGATGATGTTTGATACTATCTATGTGATGTTATTTTTTATGTACATGATATGGTTTAGATTCTAGTCCCTATCCATGAGTTTCATTTTTTATAGTTTTTGATGGTTCATATGTATTTATGTGTGTATATAAGATGTGTCATGAATAATAACAAATATTATTTATGATAATCAATGAACCTAAAATAATTTCATGGAACTCTATAGCATAAAATCCAGTCAATAAGACCTACCTAGGTGAGAGGGTTGGCTTGATGGATGGATAGCTAGATTATGGTTGAGGGTGAAAATATTTCCTTTGATTTTGTTTATGGAAAAATACCAAATTTTTCTTCTCATTTTTATTTTATTTTGGAATCTTTTTCTTGAAACATATTTGACTAAAAAAGTTTCAGGTGAAACCTTCTCACCCAAAAATTGTTCATCCATGTATGTGTCATGTGGTTTCACCCAAAACCTTTTCGATTGAAATCCCCTAAAATCCATGGTCAAAGGAGACTAGAAGTGAACAACTTATGTTGCAAAACCAAATGATGTTTCGTGAAGAAGAGGGTCGATAGTCAAGTGGAAATGAAAGATTAATGTTGTAGTATGCAACATTGAAGGCTCCATTATTTTAAGACTCGGTGCCAACCTAAACATCAAAATAAACCAATCCTACAGAAGTTGAATAACAAAAATATAGAAGCCAAAAAAATTGAGATGGAGCAATGCATGATGACCTCACCTTCCATTTATAGCCATATAGAGGATTGCAGTGAAGAAATGTCTTATGCATTGAACTAAACATTCTACAAACAGATAGGGTGCCTTTGAAGATTATAATTATAACAAAGAATGATAGTTGAATGAAAAAAATAGAAGCCAAAAAATAGAGACCAAGCAATGCATGATGACTTCATCTTGCATTGACAACCATACAGAGAACTGGAGATGAATAAAAAATGTAAAAAACCCAAAAAAAAAGAGATGAAGCAATGTATGACAACCTCGCCTTCCATTTACAACCATATACATGAGTGAATTGAAGAAACGTCTTTTCAAAAATTAAAAAACAAAGATACAAAAGTAAAAATCAAGTTTATTGTCTTAGTGAGGTTTAACAACCTCACCTACAAACACAAACCCAATCCCTTTGCATTAGCATCAAGAAATCCCCTAGAAGCCATGACCAAAGGCAAGCGAAAGTGAACAACTTCTAGTGCCAAACTAAATGATGTTTCACAAAGAAGAGGGCCAGTAGTGAAGTAGCGGTGGAAGATCAATGCTAGAGTATGCAACATTGAAGGCTACATTATTTTGAGACTTGAAGCCATCCAAATAACCAAAATGTGGAAGGTTGTGAAGTTAATGTAATGGGTTGGCAGTGGAGTGTGAGGCGACATGGGATAAATCTTACCATATTGGAACAATACGTGTTCATTCATTGTCTAATCCCGCAATATGGTGTACATGTACTAGGTATATTGGGAACTACCACTAGGGATCCTTGTGATCAACATTTTGATACTTAAAATGGTAAGAAAATATGTGGTCTCCTCTTCTCGTCGACCTCCACATGACAACTAACTTGGACACCCTTGAAAAGAATATTTTTAAGTTGGTCACCTCACTCCATGTGTGGTGTGTAAAAAAATGGTCTTCGTCTCACATGATGCTCCACATGAACCTCGCAAGATAGGGTGCCCCACTATGAGGCCCTCTCTCCTATATCCCATTAAATAGTCTCATTAAGCATGCAGTTACACATTCTATACCCTACCATAGTGGATAGTTGAACAAAATTTATTGCTAAGAATGTAGCAAGACAATAAGATATAGTACTAAGATAGTGGGGGTGTTGATTTACTAACTCTCCCACATTTCACACACACAGTTACTAAGATTGTATGTTAATTTTTTTAAAATATTTGTCTTTTATCTATGTGATATAAATTATTACAAGGTTCAACACTCCATTATCTATGATCCAAACGTCAATAAATAATAATTCCAAACAACTTATGCCACTCTTGTTTACTACACAAATAAATTTCCAACTAAAGCTGAAGAAAAAGATCTCCCATTCCCAATCTTCTCTCATTGCTAAACTTAATTAGATCGTCACTTAAACATTTTCTTTCAATACAAGTGAAGAATAATGCCACAACCTTAATCACCTAATGTTTAATTGCAATAAAATGAAAACAAAAATGCTCAACTACTCAACTGATTACTAAATTGGGAATTGTTCACTTGTAATGTTTCCAACTCAAGTAGAGAGGTGCTACTATCCTATCTTCAAGCTGAATGAAACACCTTTTGGATCTCGCTCATCTAAATGTTGGTAGAGCATTTAAAACTCAAGATTTCATGTTTTCAAAATGATGCTTAAACTTATATAACCTTTGTTAAATAATGCAATAATATATCATACATATGCTAAATAACTTTTTTAGTTTTTGTAAGACTGTTAAAGACCGCTACTTTTAATTTTTAAATAAAACTTGTCCACTTTTTTATATAATCAAAAAATTAAAAAATACTTTTTTAAAAATCTCCATTAAATAATGTAATAATATAACATACAATTGAAATATCATATTTAATTTTTGTAAGATTAAACATCTAAAAACAAAAAATACTTATCTATATTTTTTTTCACAACCAAAAACTAAAAAACTAACTTTGAATTCAACAAACACTACCAAAATTTTGAACAATTACAAAATGTCTTCACAAAAAAATGACCAATTTACCAAAATGTTTTTAACCTATCCACAATTTGATCACTTTCCAATACTAAAAATATTTATAATATCAAGCAAAAAGCTTAATTTTCACTATTAATTGCACTTAAATCTTATCCTACTAATTATAGAATAAAAAAATTCTGACAAAATTAATAGTTTTTTAAATGTCTTCAAAATTAATTAGTAGTAAATGTTATAATCTTACAGTACTCTACATCTGATCTCCATTTAACTTAATAAAATTTACCTCGAAGATATGTAACGGTTTGCATGCAAGCTCTTTTAAAGAATATGCATCTCCACATCAAAACAAACACAACACAGTTTAAAAAGAAAACAAGCTTACCTTCATTAAGAGATCAAAGAATAAAATTAGTAGACTCTTTGATTTGTATTTTTTTATTCCAATAAAAAAATAATAAAGAATAATGTATTAATTCAAAAGATTAAATGAATAAAGAATTATAATCAGACAAGAGTTCGGAGCACTCTAGTCTGTTAAAAGAATTGTATACAGCACTCTTAAAATTTGTTTTGTCTAATTTAGACCAAGGTCTTGCAGGAGAGCGAGGTGGGATCCCAAATTGCTGGGAGAAGAAATGTGCGGCTGTTGACGCCATGGGCGTTGTAGCTGGCCCCTGTCGTCTCATCCACCAACAGTTGCCCGGGGTAACCGGGATAAGCCCCCTTTCCATACATTCCTGGACACGCTGAGACTGCCTCCAACGGAGCAGCGGCGTCTCCTTGGAAGTATCCTGACTTGAACGGATTCGTCACTGCTCCGGCAACGCTCGCCGCAATGTTGATGATCATTCCGTCGATGCCCACATCGCCGTTGGGCGGCAGCAGAGGAGGGCTCTGCGGGCCGTAAAGAGGCTGATGAAATGGCCATGCGCACTGCCCCGGGCACTGCTTTGCCGAGTTTCCCACCCACGCATATGCGTATTCAATGCTTGCTTTGCTGCTGCCATGGAATCCACAAGAGCTACTGCAGAAGTTCTCTACCATAACATCCTCAGATGTGAGCACCAAATACAACTCCACCTCACCGTTGCTTTTCTTCTTCTCAGGCGGAGGCAGAGTTCTGGACTGGATAGCACTCTTCACCAACACAGCAATGCCACTTCTTTTCAGTGACTTTCCGAGAGAATAAGCTCCGTCCAGCTTCTGCTTCCCCAGCCTTGGATTTAAGGGTTGGGCTTGGTTTAATTTCGAAGGGGCAGAGCCTTTGTAGGTCTCTGTTGTTTTCCACCAGGAGGACACAGAGGGAGAAGCCTGCTTGCCGTTTCCCATTCCCAATGACTGCACAAAATCGGCCACAATGGTACGCTGCGTGGAAGTGAAATTGCCGTACCAAATGAGATGAAGATTGAGAATGGATGCTGTGGTAAGCAGAGGGCCATTGTGGTATTGCAGAACAAGAGGATCTTCTTCCACCAAAGCAGAGAGCTTTCTCCACTGAGCAAGGGGTCGAACTGCGGCATCCACTGTGGACAGTGCCGCCATGCATACTAGAACTAAGTGCATCAGAATCCTCTGAAACCCTAAAACAGCCATTTTTACTCGGATTTATTTGCAGGGGAACACAGATTTGAAAGATACAGTGTATAATCAAATAAGAAAGTGTGGTGTGAGAACAAGTAAGAAGAGGATGGGATTAAATAGGCTGATAGTGCGAAGTCAAGCGGGAAGGGCAGCTTAAACCACTGGCAACCACCACGAACGCGAAAAACAAGCAAGCAAATTGCAATGTAGCTTGCCTTTGTTGACGCGGCGATATTTAAGTATTTAAGTAAAATACAGCTATCTTCTGTCTGGATGGTATGCATTGCGCGTGAATGAAATAAAGTCACATCATCCGCTTAGTCGCCGTCGTGCTTGCGTGCTTGGTGGGGTAACATTCGTTTGCCGTTGCAAATAAGACAGTTATTTGAGATTGCGACAGTCATATGAGTTTGCAGGGGCAAAAAAATTATTGCAGTTGTATTTCCTTCGTTATCAAAGAAAGGGTTATTTTTAAAATAAGTTGCGCAAATTTCCAAACGCGGAAAGATTCAATCCAAAGAGCTTGGAGTGTATTTCATAGAGTTCGGAGTGCATGTACTCTGTCTCAACAATATTTTCGATAAGGAAATTTGTATAATCTTATGGAATCTTTCTAATACAAAAGTTTATTAGTTCAAAATATTTATATTTGTTTCAATAAAAAATAATTATAAATTATTTAATAGATTAGTGTTTTAATTAGTGTTATAATACTTATTATTAAATGTTAAATATCATTAATTATTTATTAGTATATAAATTAGCAATCACATTTTGGTGTGTAATATGTATGTTGAAAAATTGTGGAATGTTTAGTAATTTATTTTCTTTGTTTTACATTTAGTTGTGCAATACATTAGATCAATTGGTAGGACATTAAACAAATCAAATTATGTGTACGTGGCAACTTTAGATTGAGTGTTCATCCTCTTATATTAACTTTATCTCTCTTCCTTTGTTTCTCTTTCTCTCTATCTTTGTATGTCTCTCTCTTCCACTTTTTTTTCACTCTCCATTTCTATTCTTCTTTCTTCTATCATTCACACTCTCTTTCTTTTATCTCTTCATATATATCTCTTTCTCCCATTCTCGATTTCCTTTTGCATCTCTTTCTTCCTTTTTTTTTCCCCCTATCTCTCTATATCTCTTTGTCCATCTCTCTTATGCTCTCTTCATTCTACTTTTTTTTCTATATAAATCTTGTTCAATTAATAAAGAGATATGAGGAAATCAAAGCCTCTAGGGTTTCAATGTGAGTATTAGGAGTCATTTTTGAGGTGACTATTACAGTGGAGCATTTGTTCAAGTGGTTGATCACCTTGAAGTTAAAAAATAAACCATATCTACAAAGTTCATTTGTAATGTTTGCTAAAATGTATGAGTTTGGTGAAATATGTTGCCACCCTTTGATCTATTGAGTGCTCTAATTCATATAAATAAAGTCTTCATTAGTGTCCAATAAACCATAACATTGTTTAGTTTATCTTATTATATATATTTAAAAAAATATTTTTCACAAATCATATAATACCGTGCACCCAAACAAAGCTTTCATCTCCCTTACACAAAGTAACCCAATACCACACACTTGAAGATTATCTTCCCAAAATAGAAACTATAACTTTTGCAAACTATAACTCCCTCCATAATACATGCAAAGTCAATTATAACTTCCAAGTGCCCCATAAGGACTCTAATTATAATTCATGTGACTCTTCATATTCCAAAGTGATATTTCATTTGCTTTTCCCTCTTACATATATTCTTCCAATAATATCTCAAATGACTAAAGAATAATAATTGATAATGTTGTCCCCACCACACATGGGCATCCCATTTCACACCCTTCCATGTTTAGAGTAGAAAATACATCAATTATACATCTACATAATTAAAAACATATTGTATACATAGGGATTTGTATGGTAGATAACACCCAATCCCAATAAATAGAAGAAATGATAAGAAAATGAGTTTTTCTTTCTACATGGTAATAGACTTGATTTAGAATTTTTCTCCCATCTCATGGTGTATTCTCTTTAATATGAAGCATATGGTGAAAAAATAAAATATAATAGAAATAGAATTAAACCTTGTTATAGAGAAGATAAGCTTTTAAAATACAAAGAAATTAAAATTATGAACATGCAACCATGAATTTTATTCACAAACAACAATTAACATCCATTCTTGTATTCATGAATTTGATTGCATTAACATTCAATACTAAATATCTTGTAAAAATGTGCACAAAGTATTAAAGATGACTCTAATAGCCTATTGACCATACTCTTACATGAGAACAAAAATAACTTCTCATACAAAAATGGGAGCATAAAATATAAATGTATAACAAATCACAATAAATGTACTAGCTAATATAAACACTAAATGAGATACACTTTTCTACTTCTTTTTCTATGGCTACATTTATCTTAAAAATTTGAGTTTCAAAATGAAAATCCCCTGTGTGAAACCCTTTACACTTATAATGCATGAATGAAGTGGAGAGGACTGTGATAATAGAAAAAAATGATGCCAAAAAAGGAAGACATTTGCAGTACAAGATGATTATCACAGTTTGGGAAGACTTTCTCTCAAAATGCTATAGAAGTCTAATAGAGGATAACATTTAGTTTAAAGGGTAGTAAGCTTGAAAGATATCGAGCTTCATTAACCCAAGACAACCAAATCTTGGATGGAAAACTTAGTTGTGTTGGGGTAAAAACTCATAGATGAACTTGGCATTTTATATCATAAAATCTTTGATGAGTTATATTCTATCTCCTAATAACAAAGAGTCTTCTTTGCAAGCATAGGATGGTGGACAAGAAAGATGAATTGAATGGCACAATCAAGGGAAGTTATACAAAAGTGTAGGATATTCACATATTTTTTCTTTTATTCAAAACTTTCTATAATGGATGAATTATAAGAACAACTCAAAATTTGAAATTTTTGGATATTATGTTGTTACAACTACTAGATCGTGTGTTATTAGGGCTTCTTGTTGTTATTGTAGAGGTATTAATGATGTCATTGATAGAACTATTTAAAGCTCCTTTCATGTTTTATAAGGCTCTAGGAAAATTCACCGTTAGTAATTCACTGATGGAAAATTCACCGTTAGCAATTCACCACAAGAAAATTCATTGCCACTAGCAATTCACCGTTGTGGAAAATTAATCGCCAAAAATTCATGCAATTAATTTTTTGCGCGGTGAATTGTCATGGCAGTGAATTTTCCTGTGGTGAATTATTGGCGGTGAATTTTCCATCAGTGAATTGCTAGCGGCGAATTTGTCGTATGCTGCTTTATAATGGATGACAAAGGTTATAACATGATGAGATAGATAGGATTTGAAATGGTTGAGTGTTTCTTGAAGATAACTATTTTATTTACATACTAAGACATGTACGTGAAATCCAAGTTGCATGCCATGGTGAACCATAGGATAATAGGAGAGCCTTGCATTAAAGGATGTAATGCTAAGACCTTGAAAATCTCTGATAAATTTGAAAGAGTCTACCACTGATATTGTAGAAGATGCACATTAGGATTCATGCATAGTACTATCAAAGCATGACAAAGAGAAAGGGAAAGAACCATGCAAGGATAGTCTATAATAATATTGAAAGTGATAGCAGTCTATGCATGGAGACGTAGCCAATCAAGGCTAAAGTATCATATAAGAATGTTGATGTATACTTCTCTTTCTATTTTCACCTTAACCATTCATTGCATTTGATAGTTTAATTGCAACATGCAAATAATGATGCAATCCAACTAGTTGAACTAGTTTCAAGGTGTTTGCATTATAAACCACTAGATAGACATAGCTCGACATAGCACTAGGTTTTCTTGTAACAACGTTAGCCCCACTTCAAAAGTAGAACATGTGGCAATAATAGGTAACTTTATTTGGTTACAACATAACATGATAGAGAAATGCTAACATAGTTAGAAAATATTAATTAAAAGATTGATGGCTTTGCACAATGGACTCTTCAACAACGCCATATAGAGAAATTTGCAGTAGCCAATGTTATAAAAGAGAATAAAATATTTCAAATGCATTACAATGATAAGAATGTCATCTAATGTGTAATTATTTTTGAAAAGAAGTGGCTTTGTCATAATGTTTTTAGAATGCCAATAGTAGCATATTATACTGTTCTCCTAAAGTTTTAAGAATGTAGACATGATACATACTAGAGTTTGGAATTCTCTATGGTTGAACACTGTTATAAACAAAAGAAAATGGGTGTCTATGGGAGTTGAATCAAAGTGCTCAAAGATCAAGGTACGAATGATGAAATGGACATGAAAACTGTAAATCACAGTCATCACATCGAAAATTGTAGTTTACATGTAGATAAATCAGTAATAGTCAGATGGACTAGTGATTTTTGGCCAAAATTCATGTGGTTGAGTGAAGTAAAGGGAAGTGTGCTGATAGGAGAACCTTAAAAATGATTGGTGGTAAAATATTTAGAGAAACAATGAATTAAGTTGGAAGGTTGCATCTCAGAGCTACTCATGTGTTATGGTGGTTTTTTTCACCTGGATAGTATGGTATATAATGGGATTGATGGGATCATATCCCAAAGTCATGGACACCTCCTTCAATGGGTATATTTGAAAACTTTGTAGTTTGGGATCTCTATTCTAGTGATTTCATGTCTTTGCGCTTTGTGTTTGGAAACATGGAATTGTATGATGATGGGAAAAATGACAACTTAAAGGTCATCACGGTCCATATACTTTAAAAGGTATGGTATTCATTACGAGTGATGGAAGACAAAGTTAAAAAGGACAATCAAGAGGGAAATGAATAGTGAGTTGTTGAGGGGGATAGTGAGATCTTTTAAAAATAGAACACTATAACCATGACAATATCAAATCACAAGATAGGGCATTCAAAGATCATGATTGTCATTTGTAGCAAGATAATCTATAGTCAAAACATAGTGTGAAGGAAATGAACAAACAAGTAGAAGATATGCCTTAGCAATTAGTTGTTTGCAAAACCTTTTGACAGAGGTCCTTATAAAGACTAGGGGAAAGATTATAATGTAGGA
Organism: Sequoia sempervirens; assembly: GCA_007258455.2. Lineage (NCBI taxonomy): Eukaryota > Viridiplantae > Streptophyta > Pinopsida > Cupressales > Cupressaceae > Sequoia > Sequoia sempervirens. Next base: position 250,204,035 of record VDFB02000017.1, read on the forward strand.
TAATTTTTTTGGGAATGACAATGGCAAGGACATTAAAGAATAGTGACATAGATCATCATAAAGAGGTTTTTAAGACATGAAACATGTATCATCCCTCAACCTTGTAATAATTTCCAAGCATTTTCCACATGGCTTATGAGTCAAATTTAAGAGAATTTATGAGTAGTGGTAGAGGTGGAGGTCAGTTATGCTTTCTTCCAAGCATATGGGACAATTTGATGAGCTGTACAACAAATAAAGAGAATATAGTGCAATTTTGACTCAGTTTTAACCTTTTGAGAACATTTGTGAGTTGCTTAAGGGTCTTGGTTGATGGACAAGGTTAAGGCAAGAAATTATCTTCATCCAAACACCTTTTGGAGCATTTTAAGGGGTTGCAAAATAGGGATAGTTGTTTTGGATACCCAAGAAGGTTTGACCCAACCAACTAAAGCAAACACATGTCATTCACTTGCAACACATGTTCCTATTATGTAGCAAATTGTTGAGTGCAAGCCTAAGGGTAGATTTTCTCTAGTTCTTTCTCTCTTAGCTTTGCATTGTAACTAGTTTTTCAAAGTTCTTTCAAGTTGGAGCAGCTTTGTAACTCTCTTTTTCAAGCACATGCAGTTGTATGTAACACTTATTTTGATCAATAAAGACAAGTATTTTCCCTTCTCTAATATGTATTTTGTGTGCAAATATCAATGATTGATGTATTTTTTGCGATTTCATATAAATCCTCAATGTATGTCCCATTTCCTTCAACACCTTTTTGCACAAATATACATACCTTGTGCAAGCCATAGGTTATGACAATAGTTTGAACAACTTCAAACTATGAAAATGTCTATTTTTTCCTTTTTGGATTGAGAAACTTCATCTTTCCTATGAAATACTGATGTATAAGTATGCAAAAAATTATTTTTTTCATGAAACAACTTGTTCATTTGATCATATTGTGAGTCCAAATAGTAGTGTAGGTTTGAGATCATTTTGGTGCATCACCTTATTAGTGTTAGGTTTCATTTTATGTTTCCTTTTTCCCATTTTCTTAGCATGCAAAAATAGTATAGGTTAATTAGGTGAAGTATCAAACGAAACCAACCTTCTCTAGAGGTCTAAATCCACACTCAGGGAGATCATCCCATGTTTCACTATTAGGCCGAGTTTTGGAACTTAGCAAGGGTGCACTTCTAAGTGGCAACAGTTTTTGGCATGCTTGGTGGGACTATTTGAACTATCACAGTTTAAACATTATCCTTATCGTTGCTGGTATTTGGTGTGTATGTTAGCAATATTTTTCTTTGGAAGCAAAATCTTCACACCTGGCGACTCCAAGTTCAATCTATTGGTTTCAAGTGGACTATGTGTTGGTATGTGCTCAATTTTTTTATAAAAATAGTGTTAATAATTCTAGTTTTAAGAATATTTCAATGAGTTTCTAGCCTGCTTAAATGTTGTACCATGTCTTTATTTTATGAAGATAAGTTTTGTTGAAAAATGAGGTGTTTTCTTAGCTTAATATTCTGTAAAACTTTAATATTTCTGATCTAAGTAAGTCTTTTCTTTGTTACATATATTATTTGTGGGTGATTATCTTGATTAATCCATTTTACTGTTGTAGAATGAAGAGAGAAGTTGATAGAAGAACTAGACAGGATATTAGAAAGATCACACAAGATATATCGTGGAGAAACCCTTTCGAGAAAAAACTCCACCAAGAGTTGTTCTATTATTCAATCTCTGAATTACAATAGCTCCAATTCTTGCTTGAGAATGCTTCTTCTGTCTTTACCAATCTTCTTCACACCTGCAATAACAATTATGAAAACTCTATTCAACTTGAATGAGATATAGAGACAATATGCAACCTTGTAATCTGAAAAGGTACTCCATATTCCTTCAAGTTGAGTTATTCAGTGAAGACTAAAGCTTACAACATGTGCTTCATGCATTTGGGCATCCCAAACTGAAGCTACGACTTCTCCTTCACTTTGGTGATAATTCCAAAGCTCTTCCTCAAAGTTGGCATCCTTAAGTAATCCTACTTAACTGAGCCTTTAGAAATATCTTATCATGCATGAGAGGTAAATCCAATAAAGGATCTTGGGTGCCCAAGTTGGCTCCATGTGATTTATAGTTAACTGAAACATTTACTCAACACCATTCATGCAAGAATGGTCATCCCCTGTTAACTGGAGGTAGTCCCTGTTATCTGTCATACAACTCAAGTTATTAGCCATGCATTCCAAGTTAACTGAAGCTAACTACATGCAACTCAAAATAGCCAACATGCATGCAACATGCACTTGCATGCAACTGAAGATAATTGAACCATAACTGAACTGAATTGAACTAATTTGAACTAAACTGAACTGAACTGAACTTCAAACATGCAAACATCAAATCCTAACTCCAAGGATCTTTACATGCATTCAGAAGTGTTAACTATTATTCTGTATAGTTAACTGAACACAAGGTGAGTGTCACCTTACCATGTGGGTGTCCCATGTGTCCCTATTATTTAGGAACTCACTATGGACGCCCTCACATGCTTCTTACATTTAGAATTAATTACATATGTCAATAATCATGATTATTTCATCAAATATTAATCTCATCTTAATCTTAGTGTTGTTGAACACATTCCAAGAATCTAGGAGATACATGAAATAATTTATGTTTAGGATTTGCAATTGAATGGAAACCTATTTCCAACAAGTTTTACCATCATCCATTTCATGAAAATGTTGTTCATATACTCTCCTATCATCCATATCATAATAAGCATGCGACTGGTTTTTACCCAAATAATCTTGTTATATACAAAGAGATTGGCATTGTTCAATATACTTGCCACCCACCCACCCCTGCTCAAGCCTCATGGTAGTCTACATATATTCAAACTCAACCACAAGAAGGCCATTTTGTTTCCAACTCGCATAGTTATTCTCATAGTCAACCTTCAAATGTTGATAACATAAGTACTAAGGATATAATGTTGTACTTTCAAAAACAACTAAATGAAATTAAAAGAGATCAAGAGTATAATTCACAACAAGAAGAGTTGGCTTATCAAGCCTACCAACATCACCAAGAGTTGGCTTACCAAAGGGAGAGATATGAAGAGTCTCTTGCAAAATAGATTTCTACCAAACAAGAGCAAATGAGGTTGTTGCTTGCAAAAGTACAAAGGTTGGAAACCCAATCAACTTCTAACATTTTGGATCAACATGCAAAAGAAGAGCCTCCCAAGTAAAAATTTTCAAGCTTCAAGCAAGGTATGCCTCCTACATCTTCAAGTCAATCTTTTGAGCTTGAAATCCCAAGTTTTAGGGATCTTCACCTATTGCAATACACCAAACTTAAGCAAGATTAGCCTATTATCTTTCAAGAACAACTTTCTCCAAAACTTATACTTCCTTAAGAAACCCAACAAAATATTTATAATCAACCTTCTTGTCCTAGCACCATTTTCCAAGTTACAAAGGTGGACCCATTTATTATCAAGATAGTTGGTTTAGTAAACAAAAAGAGGTGTTTGGGAACTTGAACAAAAAGAGTCTTTTATTGTTGATACACTTGCACATAAGGTGGAAAATGAAATATCACACTTGCAACAAGAGGATGATGAGCATGACCCACTAGGGTAGTAGGTTGGAGGACAAGTAAGAGGTATTTGACATGAAGTTTTCATTGATTTGTTTGATGAACTCCCATTTTTTTGGCGAAGATGAAGAGGATATGCCAATGCCCGTGTTAACAAATCAGTAAGAAAGGGGTGATGAAAATAAAGATTTAACATTATCATATGATGAAAATGAAGATATCCTCAACATTGTTAAAAGTATTAAATCAAAGGTAAATAATTCTTGGGCGCCAAAATGTATGGAAGAGAAGTAGTAAAGTCTATTTCCTTTGTAAAGAGTCAACATTTTTCCTATGTAGTATTGAAAGCATGAACAATTTTAGGGTTTGATATTATGCTACAATGAAGAGCTTCAACCACGTTGCAGAAGGAAACACTCTAGTTTGCTTGAAGTATGTTGGAAGGTTTATTGGGACTCATTGAAGATTCCCACATTACAGATTTAGAAGGAAATTACATGGGCGGGTGCAAAAAAATTGGGGGCCAAAAAGTGGCCAAATTTTCAAAAATCATTTGATAGTATGGCTTGGTGTGACTAAGCCTAAGGCTCGCCACATCGAGCCTATAATGCACTCACGTTATAACGCGAGCATTTCATAGGTTATTAAAACAAAAAGAAAAAAGAAAAACAAATTCATTTTTATTGTGTTTGTTTTTTTGCTACCCGCGGCCAAAAAACCTTCTCTTGCATGCTCACATTTTGGAAGGAGGTAATATTGTGTGTTTTTTTCATCAACTTGTTGCTATTTCATCATCAGGATTCTGCCACATCGATGGGCAGGTCGAACAAGTAATTTGTTTTTTGTTGTTAAATTGGTAGTTTTAGGTTGTTTTTGACATTCATTTGTTTAATTTGTAGGAAATGTTAATGAACCTGAATAGGAAATGTTAATGAACCTAAGATCCCTCCTGAAATGCTCAACAAAAAGAGCAACAAGAACATGAAAAAAATCTTCAACAACCACAACAAAAATCTCCTCCACCAATTCCTCAACATCCTCCTAGCACTCAACAAAAATTAATGGGGGTAATTGAAAATAATAAAAAATAGATTGAGGAGTTAATCACGAGGTTGAACAATCCAGTAAGTTCAACCATGGAAAGAAGAAAACTTGCCAGTTCACTTAAAGAAATGTTAAAACAGGTAGATGCAATCAACAAACAATTAAGTGGTTGAGAAAATAGGAGGCAGGTGGCTAAGAATTTTTATGCAGATAAATTATCATATAAAGAAGTAAAAGATGAAAAAATTACAAAATATGCTTCGTGCTCATTATTCACCGACCCACGGAAAAATCAAAATCTTAACCTTAATGCCAAGAGGTTTCCTATCCATTGGTGCCACCACTAAGGGATTAGGAACCATTTTTGGGATAGGCGGTACATGGTTTTTGACTATCCACCATGCAACAATTGTGAAGTCCCCTAATATTTCTTGAGGAAACTCTACTGTGAGTTCATCCTTAACAAAATCCCTAATATTTTGATATGAGGGACTTTCAAGGGAGAGGTGGGGGATCAAAACAAGATAGACCTGGTGCATGACTGGATCCTTGGCGACAAGTGAGATGAGCTCTCGCTAGGCTGGCTCATGAACACATCGTTATCCCTTCCAGTGTGAAGGAGAGTGCTGAGGTAGACACTTTGCAGTCTATCATCTCTTTGACCTAGAGTATCGTCCAACATTCCAGTCCTATATTACAATGCCATCTAGAGGAGTCTTTGAGTGGTAGGCTTCCACCCCATGCATGTCAGGTTTATGGGGCAACTTGTACATATGATCCCGCAGACACTCAGGAGGCTGCTATGCAGGTTATGTTTGCACTACGAAGATGGTGAGGGCATATGAAATTTGGAATGAGGCTTTTGGCTTCGATACTCAGGTAAATGTTAGAATGTTCATTGAATTTAATTTATTAAATGCCATTTTTGAAATGCAAGATTAACTAATTTAGTTTTATGATTGTAATAAAATTTTAGGGTCATAGTGTTGATATTGGATACACTGGCCCTCCACCTGGTTATTACTCCACTGTATCTACTGTTGAGGTATGTAACTAGTAAACAATTATAAATTTATTACATGTGAATAACATTGTTATATGAATGGAATTCTAATATATGATTTTGGATGTTGAATAGGCTAATATTGGAGGGTTCATGGGAACACCTCCCAATTCCAGTGGAGTTAGACAAACCTACACACAGGTAATAGAATAAAGAGTTTAACTAATGAATTGTACTTAATAGATTTGTGTAGTTTATATTCATATCGTTGATTACATTGCATTGCACATCTTTCAAAATCAAAGCATTACTTCACATTCCATAACTAATAACTAGATGTTGGGTGATCCCACAATACTGGTTTACAATTTTTGGCCAAACTGGACATTGAATTTATTTTTTCTAACTAAATATTCACTATTAGGCACTTATAGCAACTAAACCATGAGGAATTTGGAGATGATGAAAACAAGTGATTTGTGACATTTTTTTTCTGTAGATTCTCAATATATGTTTTTCAAAAAATTTGGAATCAGATTGCACTTCTTTTTCCATCTCCTTCGAAACTAGTTTTTTTCAGTAAACACCATTTTTAAGGAGTGACGCTCACCATATAACACATAAATTTTTTTCCATGAAGGATAAAATTCTTTTTTTTTGAATTTAGATTTGTAACTACGATATCTAGTGCTTCCAATTGGATTCATAGTGTTTTATTGAATATTTTTTCCTTAATCAAGTTTCAAAGTCAAACCAATTACAATTCAAACATAAGAGGACCGTATAACACAACTTTTTTTGTATGTATCGACATTCAACCTTTTTTTTGTTGGATCAAGGAATTCAATATCTGGTGCACTCATATTTTTCAATTTTTTTTTGATAATCTTCTATTTTTCTACATGTGTAGAATAAAGAACTTTATTTTTGGTGAAAAACCTACATTCACAAGAAATAAAAAATAAATATAATAATAAAAATAAATTTATTGAAAATTATACTTTTTGGGAAGCTTATAATAAGGATTACATACTTAGAATTTTTTTTTTTAAATGCATTCATTTGATTCCCCAAAAGGTAAATCAAAAGTGGTTTTTTGTCATCATTTTGATAGGTGTAAAGGAGACTCCGTTATAGGTATGGTTTAAAACTAGCGGGGTTCTATCCAAGGGGGTTTGATATAAGGTAGTTTGATCAAACCCTCTTCAATTGGAATTATTTAAATGGAACTTTTTAAGGCTTAAATCATTATATTTTCTAAAAATATGTGATTTCAACAAAAATCAAAATCTCCCAGAAATTGTAAACCAGCTTTGTGTGATCACCCTATTGCTAGATGAAAAATTTTCAACTACAATATAGTTGTTTAGAATTTCAACATAAGTAGTGATACAATTACTTCACATAGCATAAGTAATAACTAGGAGTAGCTTCCAATTGCATTTGATTGTCATGGAATTCCATGAGACCACTTTTTACTGAGGCATTTTTTCAAATAGTTCACTGCCTTGTCTATGCTATGGATGCTTGGAAGAAATAATTGAAAGAATAATAGTAAGCAATAGCATAGAAAAAACAATGAGTTGTTTGAAAAAAATACTCAAAGAAATGTAGTCTCATGGTGATGTCCATCACCATGAGACCCAATTTCTTTGAGGCATTTTTTCAAATAGCTCACCGCCTTTTCTATGCTACCAAATTTTCCATACATGTCTACCAAAGCATTTTAACAAACAATTCACTTCCTTGCTGCTATGGCTAAAATCCTAACAAAAGATGCTTTCCAACAAACTATGAGTTCTTGGAAAAAAATCTATCAAAGAATAATAGTAAGCAATAGCATAGACAAGGTAGTGAGTAGTTTGAAAAAATGCCTCGAATAAATGTGGTCTCATGGTGATGGAATGTCATTCCATCACCATGAGACCACATTTCTTTGAGGCATTTTTTCAAACAGCTCACAACCTTTTCTATGCTACCACATTTTCCATACATGTCTACCAAAGCATTTTATCGATCTACTCACTTCCTTGTTGCTATAGCTAAAAGCCTAAAATATGTGCTTTCCAACAAACTATGGATGCTTAGAAAATATATATCAAAGCATAATAGTAAGCAATAGCATAGACAAGGCAATGAGTAGTTTTAAAACATGCCTCGAAGAAATGTGGTCTCATGGTGATGGAATGGAATTCCATCACCATGAGACCACATTTCCTTGAGGCATTTTTTCAAACAACTCACTACCTTTTCTATGCTACCACATTTTCCATACACGTCTGCCAAAGCATTTGATCAATGTACTCACTTCCATGCTGCTATGGCCAAAAGCCTAAAATAGGTGCTTTCCAACAAACTATGGATGCTTGGAAAAATCTATCAAAGTATAATAGTAAGAAATAACATAGACAAGGCAATGAGTAGTTTGAAAAAATTCCCCAAAGAAATGTGGTCTCATGGTGATGGAATGCCACCACATTTCTTTGAGGCATTTTTTCAAACAGCTCATTTCCTTTTCTATGCTACCACATTTTCCATACATTTCTACCAAAGCATTTTATCAAACTACTTGAACTTCCTTGCTGCAATGGCTAAAAGTCTAAAAAAGTGCTTTCCAACAAACTATGGATGCTTGTAAAAAATCTATCAAAGCATAATAGTAAGCAATAGCATAGATAAGGTAGTGAGTAGTTTGAAAAAGTGCCTCAAAGAAGTGTGGTGTCATGGTGATGGAATGGAATTCCATCACCATGAGACCACACTTCTTTGAGGCATTTTTTCAAACTACTCACTGCTTGAAGAATAGAAACCAATCCTTTAGCCAAAATTCCTCTCCAAATTCTTTTCAAGGTCCTCATCCTCATCCTCAATTTACCAATCCATGGAACATTCCACCTTTTATTCCACTTGTTCATGTCCCCACCCCTCCCTCTTCATGTCATGATCACCCTCCATCTCATAACCAAGATCACACTATACCATCCACCCCATCCCAACATAATACCTTAGAGAAGGAAATGAACTATTTGAAAAAATGTCTCAAAGAAATACGATCGCATGGTGATGGAATGCCATGACACATTTTTTTGTAATGGAATTCTATCACAATGAAACCACATTTCTTTGAGGCTTTTTTTCAAATAGTTCATTGCCTTCTCTATGCTACCATAGTTTTCGTACATGTCTACCCAAGCATTTTATCAAATGGTTCACTGCCTTGCTGCTATGAATAAAAGCCTAAAAATAGGTACTTTCGAACAAGCTATGGATAGGGAAAATAGTAAGCATGATAGTCAAAAATATATAGTTTAATAAGTACTCAAAAATTTGTTTATTATCTCATACATTATAAGCCATGACTTGCATCACTATTGTACTTTTCATGATTGAATAATTTATTGTTTTATTTTTAGATGTTGCAAGCGGATACACCTCCACATGTTCATAAGGAAATGAATCTTGGTGTTTCTTCTCCTATAGACTCCTCGATGCCTCTCACATAGGCATGAGGCAAATTACTAAATTTCAATTTACATTCATTGTTATAGTTGTTAGTTAGTGAAAAATCAAACCATTATTGATTTGTAGTTTAATTTCTCTTTGGATTGTTTCTACAGGGCTTCAACACGCCTCAATATGGGCACACGAATATTTCCCTCAAGGAGACTGATCGTCTAGTGGTGGTAAGTGATTATTTTGTTAAATATATCATTTTTTATAATGCAATTTCTATATATTAATGTCTTTACTTGTTATTGTAACAAATACAACTTCACCAGGAACTAAACCCTAGGAGGAGCACCAGGAGCACTCCTCGACCTCAGAATTAATGAGTGACAGACTTATTTCCATCCGACTGACAAGCAAAGGGAAAGATTTTATTTCGAGAGCATGGAGAGCAGTGACTTTTGATTCTAGAGCCATTTGTTGTATGCCTATATGGCATTTTTGTACATATTTTGTATTGCATATTTTTGACATTGTATGCCTATATAGAATTATCATAAGCCTATATGGCTATTTTGTATATATTTTATACTTATATTGACATATATTGATGTATGCCTACATGGCTATTTGGTTAATACAAATATTTTTTTATCGATGGTGTCCATATTTGCATTATAAATCCATAGTTCAATAGGTATGAGTTACATGTATTCAAGTGTATACTTTACAAATTATGTGTATACTTTGTGACTTACATGTATTCCAATGTATACATTGTGACTTACGTGTTTTCATGCGTATACCTTGTATTCATGCATATTCTTTGTATTAATTTGAGTATACTATGTATTCGTGTGTATACTTCAAGGCTTACACGTATTTCAGTACTTGTGCTTCCCTTATTCACATGTATGCTTGACTTAGTCATGTGCATACTTATTAATTCGTTATCCCTAGCATTGATCATTGTTGTCCTTCATGGTTTATCTTGAATATTTATTGATTGATGCTAAAAAACTGTATTAGTTGATGCTAAACAATTTCAATATTTCCAGGAATACTAGTAGAGTTACAAATTGAAAAGAAAAGATTAATTGTAAATAAATTCACTAATTATTAACCTAATAATTACTTAAGAATGAGTATAATATATATATATATATATATATATAAAGAGATGAGCCTTCTAGAATGGAAACTTCCAACTAGAAAATAGGCATGCAACTCCATGCAAGATTGCACAACTAAGCAATCATTATCGTAAAAATCTAACTAGCAAACTTATCTAAAGGAATATTTTAGGTAGAATATTCTACACTAACATTTTCACAATCAATGGCTTATTTCCATGCTCGCTCCCCAACTATCAACCAAATTTTTTCAAGAAATCCCTTTGATATATTTCTATGTCCATCAAATCAATGGATATAAATCTAACCAAAGAATTCCCAAAACTTTGAAAGCAATAATCCACCCAAAATTGCAATGGGAGATAAGGCAAATGAACCCACATAGGCATAACTGAATAAAGAATAGTTCACCCTTCATAGCTTGGTGAAACCATTGCCAAAATTAGAAGATCTTAAAGATAAAGAAGAATTATGATCTATATAATATAGAATTAGTACCCACTTTGATGACTACAAAATTTTCAACCATGGGCTTATCATGCTTTTTCAAATTTGGTAAGAAGACTTATTTAATATCCTTGAGCAATGTATTTCCTAATTCTCCCTTATTATTACATATCTCAATTTAGTTTAATTCAAAGAGTTCCATCAAATGCTTTATCTAAAAGAAAAAAAAAACACATTTTCAATTGGTATTCCATGAGATGTTTCATAAAAATATTTTAGTATGTTTAATCTTTTGATTGGAACAACTCAATTAAACAAAGGATACATAATCTTCACAACACTTGCAAAACATAATAGTCATAGTAGATGATGAGTAGTTAACTTCTTGACACATTATCATACAAAAACTTATCTTGAAGCCTTTAAACATTTTCATACCATAATCCTCATAGTATAAATGAATTTTTATGTTCTTGATCCATCACCATATAAACACGTCGAAAGATGTATATGTCAACTTTTTGCAATATTATTTCATGTATAGGAAATGGACTTGGGAGAAATCTTTATAATTTATAATACAAATAAGGAATAGACTTGGGTGAAAAATTATTTATCACACCAAATAATAAATGTACATGAAGGCATCACTTGTTTCTTTTAGACTCCAATTTTCAAGTATAGCAAATCATTTCAAATGAAAATGACAAAATGCTTCACAACCAAAGTTGTTAATTGAGGAAAAAATAAATTGTTTCCAAGTTCCACCATTGTATGCATTTTCAATTGGTTGTATATTGTTGTAAGGGGAAGGAGGATAGTTAAAAAAATTCTTGCACTTTCTAGACTTGAGGATGATCATATGCTTTTATTGTGGAAAACTCAAACTTCTCAACTATCGTGTGAATGTTTCTCTTTTCAATTGTTTTGCATGCCATCATAAGGGATCAAGCTAGTTGAATGTAGTTCGAAGTGATTTGGCATGTTTGGGTGTGAAAGAGGACCATGCCTAGTGTAAACATATCTATCGGGATGTGTTGGTCACACGAGTTACAGAACGAAAGTTGCACCACTTTGTAACTTTACACTGCTTGCTTTTGACACTTTTTTCATCAAGTGAAAACTAGATAGCATGGGAAAAGGACTCCAAGATAAAAAAAAATCAAGAGAGGTTCTTGTAGAGGGGCCCAATATGATCTCATAGGCTCAAACAGAGAGTTCGTAAGCGTCATGGTTTTTGAGTAATAGTCCATCAAATATTGCAAATATTTTGCACTTTGGACCCTTAAGGGATTGATTCGATTGGACATAGCTTGGAGTGATTCAACGTGTTTGGGTGTGAAAGAGGACCATTCCTAGCGTAAATGTACCCATCTAGACGCGTTGAAACAGTTTGTTTTGTCACATGGGTTGTAGAAAAAAAGTTGAACCACTTTGCAACTTTACATTGCTTGTATTTGACACTTTTTTCATCAAGTGAAAACTGGACAGCATAGGAAAACAACTCCAAGATAACAAAAAGTGAGAGAGGTTATTGTAGAGGAGACTAAATGTGATCTAGTAGGCTTGGACGAAGAGTTTGTAAGAGTCACGGTTTCCAAGTAATAGCTCGTCAAAGATTGCAACTATTTTGCACTTTGGACCCGTAAGGGATCAAGCATGGGGAAACGACTCCGAGATAACAAAAATTTAGAGAGGTTATTGTAGAGGGGCCCAATGCAATCCAATAAGCTTAGACAAAGAGTTTGTAAGAATCACGGTTTTTGAGTAATACCCTATCAAAGATTGCATCCATTTTGCACTTTGGACTCTTAAGGGATCTAGTCGGTTGAACATAGCTCAGAGTGACTCAATGTGTTTTGGTGCGAAAGAGGACCATGCCTAGTGTAAATGTATCCATCTGAACGTGTTGGAACAATCCATTTGGTCACACGAGTTGTAGAATGAAAGTTGCACCACTTTGCAACTTTACACTACTTGCATTTGACACTTTTTCCATCAAGTAAAAATTGGACAGAATGGGAAAATGACTCTGAGATAACAAAATTTGAGAAAATTTATTGTAGAGGGGCCCAATGTGATCTCATAGGCTTAGATAGAGAGTTTGTAAGTATCACAGTTTTTAAGTAATAGCCTGTCAAAGATTGCAACCATTTTGCACTTTGGACCCTTAAGGGATCAAGACAATTGAACGTAGCTTAGAGTGGTTCAACATGTTTGGGTGTGAAAAAGGACCATGCCTAGTGTAAACGTACCCATGTAGAAACATTGAAACAGTATTTTTGGTCACACAAAATGTAGAACGAAAGTTACACCACTTTGTAACTTTACACTACTTGCAATTAACATTTTTTTCCATCAAGTGATAACTGGACACCATGAGAAAATGACTCTAAGATAACAAAAATTGAAAGAGGTTATTGTAGAGGGCCCAACGCAATCTTGTAGGCTTAGACAGAGAATTCGTAAGCATCACGTTTTGCGAGTGATAGCCCATCAAAGATAGCAACCATTTTGCACTTTGGACCCTTAAGGGATCGAGCTTGTTGAACGTATCTTGAAGTGATTCAACGTGTTTGGGTGTGAAAGAGGACCATGCTTAGCATAAACGTACCCATCCAAATGAATTGGAACAGTCTGTTTGGTCACATGAGTTGCAAAACAAAAGTTGCACCACTTTGCAACTTTACACTACTTGCAATTGACACTTTTTCCATCAAGTGAAAATTGGACACCATGGGAAAATGACTCTGAAATAACAAAAATCAAGAGAGGTTATTGTAGAGATTCCCTACATGATCCCAATGCCTCAGATGGAATGTTCATAACTAACATGGTCTTCGGGTAACAGGCCATCAAATATTGCTGCCCTTTTGTAATTTGAAGTATTAAGGAATTACGCTACATGAATTACAAATGTTTGAGGTTAGCAATAAATTTTAGAATTTGAGTAAATATCATTAAAAATGTTTATGTGAATAGATGGTATGCTATATTGATATTGATATATAATCATTAGGTTGATTTTTTTTAATAAATGAAGTTTTATAATAGGTTAGTCAATTGGTGCTAGTTATAGTAGGGAGAGAATAAAAGACAAAAAAGAATGATTGGTAACCATCAATGGTTATTACACTCACTATATTAATAATATGATGTTTACAATAAAATGAGATTTATTTGGCAGTCCTAATTCTTATGTTTGTGCTAGAATTGTCTAATATGCTTCATACACCATTCTGAAACCCAAGTGCTTGTACTTGAAAGCACAATGCTTTATCAAAACTATCAAGTGGTAATACAAAATCATGACAAAAAAATCAAACTATATGAATTCCAACATCCCACTTAAATGAAATATTGAATCAATTTGCCCCATTTTCATGCACACAAACTCATCTTATAAGATTCTCTCATAATAACCATAAATATGATTCAAGGATGCCTTAGGTACTTCATTCTCATAGATCTTTTACAATGTCACTCATACATTTGAGATGCTCTTATAATGTCTACATCATAAGTGTTCATGATGAGGTTAACTTCAAATTAATAACTTGAAATTCGCTCGCTAAGCTTCACACACACTTTTATAATGTCTACAACATGGGTGGTCATGATGATGTTAACTTCAAATGAATAATTTAGTACCATCTGCTAGTCTTGGATTTTTCATATACTTATATAACTTTATTTGGGTTTACTAGCTCCCACCTAAACAAATAAAAGAGATTGTAAATATTAATAATCACACAATCAGATAATCAATTCAAATAAACATGTGATATGTCAATAATCTAAAACTTGCGTGCTCAATTATGCAATATCTTATAACTTATCACTAGTCAATCTAGACCATTGTATATCTTAAAAAATTAATTTTTATATGAATATCAAGTATACCTCCCATGTATTAGGATTACACTTTAGAGGGTCCTCGAAGTAAGGATTATGGGTTCAAAGAATTCATAAAAATACAATTCCCAAGTATGGGAATATTGAAATTCAAATATAAGCCCCTTCCATGTTCAAAGAACCTTGCACCCCACTAACCAATGCTTAGTTTGAACATATTAAGATAGTTTCTATGAAAATTGGGCATTCTCAAAAACCCTCACTTAAAAGCAGAATTGAGATTTGTCAATATCATCAAAATAAGGATGTTTCATTGCTTGTTTGGCTGAGATTCTCTTAGATGGCTCATAAATCAACATTTTTTGTAAGGAGACACCAATCAATCTTTTAGTAGTTTACTTACAAATAGGAAAAGTAAAAGAAGACAAAAAAAGAGCATACAAAATGGAAATGAAATGAAAATAGATGGAAGGAACTTACATACAACAAATCCACACCATTTGATTCCAAGTCAGGAACAACAAGGCTTAAATCTTGATGCTTCCATTAAGGATAGGCATGCCAGTCTCTCAACTTAGTCACTCGTGGCCATACATCTTCATTGGGAGTTCCAAGATACCTATTGCACACAACAACCTCTAATGAATAGAACGTAACTAAACTATTACTTTCCAAATTTTTGGAAACTTGTAACTTGTTATAAAAACAACACAATTTAATCTTCCACTTAGTTTACTAGTCTATTGAGAATATCCTACATCATTTGTTTTGCATATTTTTGAGAAAAAATAAAATACCATTGAACTTTGTATCCTTTTCCATAGTTCAAAACATAAAGTGTGCTACATTTTCAAGTTTGATAACTTCATCAATCGCCTACATACATGATATAAACATTAGATGATAGCATTGGCATCATACAAATTAATGTGCATACTTGCACATTAATAAGAACCAATGTGCATACTTACAAATTAATCCAATGAACCATCCGAGTTTTCTCTACTCTTTATTGTGTCAAGTATTGCCTCATGGTTAGACTCACACACCTTCAACAAGGTCTTGTTCAAAGGTCTACCCCCATATTTGATCAAATGAAAATTGGATGCCATGACAAGGTTCAAGTAATGAAGAATCTTTTGATGCATGTCAAAGTCCTAAAACAACCAAAATTTAACACTCTTATGTGGTTACCTTCTAAGCCACGTTCCAGTAAAAACAACTAATCTTGTAGGGTATTTGATGTTTTCTCCGTCTATAACTAGAACATCCAATTTATTTGTGACCTCAACACAATGACACAAGTAATAATTTGTTCCCTCTTCATTGTATTCATCTACAATAATTGCATAAACATGCCATACATTGATATGTCCAACAAATTAGATGAAATTAGTCAACATTACAAATACACTACAAAGTAAGATAACAATAGAAATTTCAAAAACTATGCAAGTAGATATATTACCTAGTTGAACTAGATCTGATATGTGGTGAAAGTCAATTGATGATTCCATCCGTGTTAGTTCCAATGTTGTTGAAGGGCGATACATGTGAAGTGGGATAAGATAACTTAACAACCATTTCTCAACCCACTCCTTTGACTCACAATCATCCCAGGCTTGCATTATACATGAAGAACAAAAGCATTCCATCTTCCGCATAAGGATACTCCATGAACCTGAATTTGACCTAAGGAAATATTTTAGCTCACTCAATCTTGTTAGTGTACAACAATCCTCATATAGTGCAATGTTAGTATCATCCATCAACCAAAAATATCTATGAATTGAAGATGTACCTTCATTACCTAGACCCATCGAAGCATTACACCACTCAACAATTGATTTTTCATCTGTCAACTTTGCATTGTCTTTATACTTCAACTCTTCTCATGCTAATGCTCTTTTGACACATGCTCATGCAATATCATGCTCCCCCTTTCCATGTCCAACCTCACAAAAGTTCCACATATGTTGACCACCTATAATGGCATGCATCCTACTCAACTAGTAGAACATGCGCAAGTTCTTGAACTTTGTTGCACGATTATTCGACCATATTATATGCCCCTCTGAGCCAAATCACTATAGAACAATTGGAAGCAACCTTGCACAAACTCTAGAGAATGTGTGCGATCATCACTAATATAAAAGTGATACTCCCTCAATACCTTCCTTTGGTACTATGTACTATTAGTTGCATGAATGAATGCTATGTGCACAAATATCAAAACATGTGTGGAGTTGTAATATTGTAACTGGACCTCACACTATGGTTGTAGATTGTAGATCTTTGCAAAGTCGACCACTGAAACTATGTTGCCAACTAGAAAGGTGTCCTTTCATAACTTGAATTGCAAGTCCAACCATCGAGTTATATGGGTATGCCTTGCATACTCATACACTATGTTGTCACAAAATGTAGACATAAACTGATACACTAGAATCTTTTGAATAACCAAATCACACCTTTTTGTTTGATTACCATTTTGTAACGTATGCCATTGTTTATACTTCCCGAACTCTACTAGTTATTTTCCAACCTCATGTGTGCTTTCCATATGTTGACATATTGGCATATGTTGTAAGCCACCACAACACTAACATAAACCATCCAAGCATAGTTTCTTGTAGAATATTTGGCCATCCTCTCTTTCACATAATTTTTTTGATAAAAAATCTCTTGGAGATGTTGGTGGGGCTTGTATGCCACAATCTTGCAAAAAACATCGTTAGTATGCAAATCTAAACATATAGAACGATAAACATCATAATGGTTAGAGAATTAAATATATAGTCTACAACAACAAGTAGTGTGTGTGTGTGATTTATTTTGACATAAAAGGTTTAAGAATTTCAAAATATCTTTGAAAATTTTGAATTTGAGGATAATCCTATTGAAATTTATGAAAAAATTAGGTTTGAGTCGTATCCAAAAAATGCTTTGGATGTGGCTCACGGTTTCCACTACTGATTCTCCTTCTTATCACATCCCTTTGATTCAGACATGGCCTTGTGTTATTCTTCCAATAGTATTTAATTAGTGTTCTTAATGCTTCAACAAATGGTTTATATTTTTGTGAGAGTCTCCTTGAGAATGCCCATAGTTCATTTGAATCGGTTCCCTCAATTCTTTTCCACCTTTGAACAACTCTTGATAAAGTTTTTCTATAAATTATCAATTGTTTAATCATCTTTCTAATGAGATGAGATCTCCTTGTTTGACTACTTACCAAAGTTGATGTAATGACACGTCAGGTGACATTACTATCCTTTGAGTGTGAGGTCTTACACATACTCTCATAAGCATCCATTAGATTCTTCAAAATAGTGTTTTCACTTGAAGCATTCGATGTTCTCAACCCAAGAATCTCCATGATGTTTCTATACTTTATACCTCGCATCATTTCAACAAATAGTTGAAATCTCACAGTCTCATTTAGCCTTTCAAAGAACAATTTCCAAATCTTATCAGCATATCTTCTACAAGTGCCTTATGGAATCTTACCTTCTATGTGCTGCAAAATATTCTCATCAATATTAATCAAATACTTTGGTTTTCTATGCAAAATTTTATGTGGTTCTTTCCTAGGTACGTACATCTCAACATTAGGAATTTCATCAATATTTAAGTGAGGTGGGCTAGATCGAGTACCTTCGTTTGAGAGTGGAATAGACGATATACCTTGAGGTTGACATGGGGATGATGACATACCTTCTTCGTCAAATCCGAGTGATGGAGTACTCTCAACTTGAGATGTGGTGGATGGTGTCCCTTCATATTCACTTGTGGTAGATGGTGTACTTCCATATTCACTTTGGGTAGATGGTGTCCCTCCATATTCACTTGTGGTAGATGGTGTCCCTTTGTATGCACTTGCGGTAGAGGGTGTGTCTCCAACTATAATATTTGAATTTGTCTTAGCACAATTCTTTTGCATTCATTCCCTTTGTGCCACCAATTCCTTTTCTCTTTTTGATGGTTGAGGTTCCTCTTCAATTGGCTTGTTTTCGTCAATCGTATCCAATTTATTCTTCTGACAATATTCCCTCATCCATTCTTTTTTATTTGCTTTATTAGTTTCATACTCTTTGTTTGTTGGTTTATTCCTTCTTCATTTCCTTGACATGGCAGTTAATTTTACCTATATCATGGTAATAAGAAAAATATTAGTCCCTAAAAAATGAATCCATACAAATAAATGAAATATATGTCATTCAAGGCTTCATACAAAATACTTACAATCATCCTATAGAAGAGTATTTATAGCATAGATAAAGGCCACATGAATTTTTTGGATGGAATGCCTTAAAGAAATGTGGTCATGTGGCATGCCATGATTGCAAGATAGGCTCAAAATGGAAGTATGGAAAATGAATGTGAATTGTTTGACAATAATGTTTTCATAGACATGTAAGCAAAATGTGGTACCTTTGATAAGCTAGTGAGCTCACTAGCTTTCCAATGCAATAGGGTTGACAAGGTAGGGGCAACATATAAAAAGTGCCCCCATGAGCCCCCATTTCTATGAGGAATTTGTTTATGCTGCCAATGTAGTGGAGTTAGGTTGCCAATTTCAAGCTAGTGGGCCCACTAGCTTGCCAATTTGGTGAAATTGGAAATGTAGTGGCCTATTTGAAAAAATGAGTCCAAGAAATGGGGTTTCTCAATGATGTAAATCACTGGAAGACCCCATTTCTTGGACCCATTTTTTCAAACAATCCAAGTTAGGTTTCCAATTTCACTAAATTGGCAAGCTAGTGGGCCCACTAGCTTACCAATTTGGTGAAATTGGAAATGTAGTGGAATGTTTGAAAAATGTGTCCAAGAAATGGGGTCTCTTGGTGATGTAAATCACTAGGAGATCCCATTTCTTGGACCCATTTTTTCACTAGTCCAAGTTAGGTTGCCAATTTGGTGAAATTGGAAATGTAGTGGCATGTTTGAAAAATGGATCCAAGAAATGGGGTCTCTTGGTGATGTAAATCACCAGAAGACCCCATTTCTTGGACCCATTTTTTCACCAATCCAAGTTAGGTTTCCAATTTTACGGAATTGGAAAGCTAGTGGGCCATCACCAGGAGACCCCATTTCTTGGACCCATTTTTTCAAATAGGCCAAGTTAGGTTGTCAATTTCACCAAATTAGCAAGCTAGTGGGGTCTCTCTCTCTCTCCCCCCTCAACCCTAAACCATTAACCCTCTACCCTCTATCTCTCTCCCACTCCCTCCCTCTCTCTCTCTCTCTCTCACTCCCTCTATATCTCTCCCCTCTACCCTTAACCCTAAACCCTCTCTCTCTCAAGTCTCTCCCTCCCACCACCTCTCCCTCTCTCAGGTCTCTCTCTCTCACAATCACTCCCTCTATCTCTCTCCCTTCTACCCTTAACCCTAAACCGTAAACCCTAAACCCTTAAACCATTAAACCCTCTTCCCTCTACTCTTAACCCTCTCTCTCTCTCTCTCTCTCTCTACCCTTAACCCTTAAACCCTCTACCCTCTACCTCTACCCCCTCAACCCTAATCCCTCACCCCTAAACCCTAAACCCTCTACTCTCAACCTTAAACTCTCAACCCAATACCCTCTACCCCCTACCCTAATCCCTCAACCCCATACCCTCTACTCTATACATTGGACCCTCAACTCTAATCCATCAAACCTATACCCTAAACCCTAAAACCTCAACCCTAAGCCCTTAAACCTTCTACCCTCTACCCTCAATCCAATACTCTCTACCCTCAACCCTAATCAATCAACCCAATACCCTCAACCCATATACCCTCTACCCTATACATTGAACCCTCAACCCTTAAACCCTCTACCCTATACCCTATACATTAAACCATCAACCCTCAATTCTCAACCCTCAACCCTCAATTCTTAAACCCTCTACCCTCTACCCTCTACCCTTAAACCCTAATCCCTCAACCTCTATACCCTTTACCCTATATATTGGACCCTCAACCCTAATCCCTCAACCCTATACCCTCAATCCTCTACCCTCAACCTTTAACCCTCAACCCTCAACCATTAAAACCTCTACCCTCTACCCTCTACCCTATACATTAAACCCTTAAACCTCAATTCTCAACCCTCAACCCTATACCGTCAACCCAATACCCTAAACCATCAACCCTATAGGTCCTCAACCCTATACCCTCAATTATCAACCCTCTATCCTATACATTAGATCCTCAACCCTCATATATCTATGTCCCTCCCTCCTC
Organism: Sequoia sempervirens; assembly: GCA_007258455.2. Taxonomy (NCBI): domain Eukaryota; kingdom Viridiplantae; phylum Streptophyta; class Pinopsida; order Cupressales; family Cupressaceae; genus Sequoia; species Sequoia sempervirens. The sequence continues at coordinate 250,224,785 of VDFB02000017.1, forward strand.
TTCTCTCCTCTCTATGTCACTTCTCCCTCCATCTCTCCATCCATCCATCCTTCCCTCTCTAACCTAATCTATCAACCCTATACCATCAACCCTTAAACCCTTAAACACTCAAACTTAAACCCTAAA
>VDFB02000017.1:250225010-250398839 GCA_007258455.2 Sequoia sempervirens
GAAAATATCTAATAGTTAAATACAGATTTGATCAATAAAATAGAGAAATAAAACACATAACATTATAGCAACAACAAGACAACATAGAGAATTTAGCATGATTGACCCAATATGGGCTACATCCACAAAACCACAGCCAACCAATGATTTTATTATCCAGTGCAAAACATATTACTCTCACGAATAATTCCATATTGCAACTCACATCCCAACCACTTATAACAAGCTTTTAGAAGCTTCTAGAATTAGGGTTTTACAAAGTCATTTTTTTTATCTTGCCAGTGATGAAGCAAAAATAGGAGAATTTTTTTCTTGGGGGCTACCAGCCCCAAACCCCCACCTAGGGCCTAGCCTGACCCCAAGCACCAACAAGGATACATAAAGAGTATACAGTATAGCATGATCAGTCTCCACATACCAAAAATACAAGCATACATGTACATACAAACATACAAATATATAAACATACATTCAATAGAGTAGCATTTAACACAAAGCAAGACATAACGTGAGCATGTTATAACTTGCTCGTGTTATATCTTGCTTTGGGAATCCCATAGCCTTGGGCTTGGTATTTTCCTTGGAATACCAACCCAAAGGCTTGGAGGGCCTTCCCAATGACCAAAGATGTGTTTTTAAAAATTCTACAATATTTCACATAATCGGGTTTGTGCTCACTATTAAGATTGCACGTGTTTCAATGTTGAATAAATCAAACACCTGGGTAATCTTAGGTTCTCTCTTAGCTATGCAACTAAAAAGATGAAAATTGGGGTACTCTTTCACTTCTAGGGTTTTGGACCTAAAAGGAGAGAGGTAATTGTCCTAGGGGTTGAATGAGATCTAATGAGGGGTTCACCACCGAGTGTAAACTTGGAAAAAATATTATAATGCAAAACACAATTTAGAAACCCTAATTGCACACAAGACAACACTAAATGACCTCAAAAGATGAAAAAAATGCTATAGAAGGCTATAAGACTAGAAGTGTGCACCTGAAAGACTGAAGAAGGAAGAATGGAGGTCTGGATCATTGGAAAATCTATTGTTTATGCTGACTAGGACTCATTTTCCAATTTGGGTGAATTGGTCCAGTTTTTGGGAAAATGTGCAAGAACAGGTTTCAGCCAAAAGGGTATCTATATCTGTAAAAATCTTTGCTAGGCCTGTATAGTGGGACTCATTTTCCAATTGGGGTGAATCAGTCCAATTCTACTTTTTTGGAAGTTCTAAAATAGATTTTGTGCCTCTCGGTCCACTCTTCTCTTTTTGACTGGTTTCTGGATCCAAAACTGCAAATTGCCACTTGTAGGTCTTCTCTAAGCTTCTCCAAGATTTGATGACAACTTTTCTCCAACTTTGCTTCTTGGAAAATCTACACCCTAGCCCAAAAAATCACACACAAGAAGAGGGAAAATGTTGTGGGGGTTAGTGAATATGGGGTTTCCTTGGTCAAACCCCTTGTTGGTAATTAAACCTTGAAATGAAAGTAATTATGAATGGAGAATGATGAATGAACAAATAGTAATGTTGCAACTCACCAAACCCTAGCAATGAGGTGCTGTAAACATGTAAGTAATGGCTCCAATGGATTTGGTTCTTGAATCTTGCTTGATGTTGATAGATCTTTGAATGAAGCATTTGATTGAATCACAAACCCTACATCACAATTGTTATCTCTAAAACAACATGATGCAAGCAATATTTGACATGATGAATGACACTTGAAGAATTCTCTTGAATGCTTGATAATCTATCCTTGAAATGCCTTGAATGCTCTTGTGAATGCTTAAATGCTCTTGTGAACTTGCTAAGTGATCTCTTGAATTTAGGTGTTGAATATGAGTGAAAGAACCTTGTATTTATACATAATTATGCAAGAATTCCAAAAATTACAACACTACAAGCCAAAATAAATCTAGGAGAATAAAATTCCACCAAAGATTTGAATTAATTTTGAATTTTGGTCACACGGGACTCATTCGCCCAAGGTGGAAAATGAGTCCCATCACACATAATGTATGGGACCCAAAATGAAAAGTTCTTAGAAATGTGTGAAACCTACATTGGGGCCAAAAAGACCTAGGTGGGACTCATTCGCCCAAGGTGGCGAAAGTCCTAGACACTAAATTTAGGCCACACAAGCTAGGAACACCTAAATTATGATTGGTCACTAATTGGTGTCGGGATTATCCTAAAAAAGACACAATAAATGAGGCTTGCGGATGCAAAATAGGGCTAATTAAAGCATAAGAAAGCTCAATTATTAATGAAAAGCCTAGAGGAATGTGAAAGTGTGTTACAACACTTTACAAAACTCCAAATAAGGAAAGATTAAGATTAATTATGATTAAAATTATGTTTATTATGCTTAGTTAATTGATAAAACCCTAGAAAAGTGTGAAAGTGTGTTACAACAATTCACAACACTTTTGCAAGGCACCATTAAATTCCATTAGTTCACAAGGTTCCAAGACCTAATGTGAATGTGATATCCAAATTACAACACTAAATCAAGGCAACATTAAGCCAAAATCCACAAGGAGGACCCAAACAAGTGTGAAAATGTCAAAGGACCCTTTTTTCAACACTACATTTAGCCCCCACTTTAGTGAGAGGATGAATCAACTTCAAACGCACATTAAAGAAGACAAACACACACCAAGAGGGGTTCAAATGAACCAATGCTACCAAGATGAGACAACAACGATCAAGAGGGGTGATCAAGAACCTAGAATCAAGATCCCATCTCAAACCAACATAAGCACAAAGGAACACACATGAAAATGATATAAAGAACAACAACAAGGTCAATCATACACTACCAAAGTAAAGAAAATAAATCAAAGAATTAGATCAAGCTTCGACTGTTTGTCCATCCCGATGTGGATCAGATCTAGGTTGTTCAGAAAACTTATACTCACTATGAGGTGGCGGAACTCCTGGTTGTCCACCGGGTGAGAAGTCCTAAAAGGTGAGAAACATACACTCATGGCTGGTATGCACTCACACACACACAAGTGGCTATGGGGAAAGTCATGCCTCAGATTGGTCTTCCCACTCAACCATACCAAAGTTATACCTCCTAATAACTTTAATAAGGCGCCACACAAAAAGGATTTTCGAGCTTCATGATACAAGAAAAACTTCATATGCTTCGAGCTCATGAACAAACATGATGGATCCACAGGCATGGAAGTTGTGTTATGAAAGGTGGCAATATAACAACAAATGCAAAATGCAAAAATAGGAGATGTTCAAAGGAGTCTTGCTTAGTTCATGTGAGGTCTTTAACTTAGGGAACATTGTGCCTAATGTCTCCAAGACAGGACCAATCAAAGAATATAAGATTTGCAACTTAGGGGATGCAATGTGTCACATCAAGCCACTAAGAGGAATATAATATACTAAGAGAGATCACGCTCTTGAAGGACATAATACCAAATTTCATCCAAAAAGCGACAAAAACATTGTATGAAATAAGAAGGTTGCACTAAGAACCGAGAAAAATGCAAAAGGATAATGCCAATGTATGCCCCCACTTTAAAGAAATTGCTAAACACCATACTATGAGTAATTACTTTAAAATAGAAAATGAAAAATGAAATCAAGAAGACATGAGAGCTAACCTGGAAAGCCCTATGCCAAGTCATATGTTTCTAAGTAATACTATATCATTGAAGAGAAAAGGAAAAAAAGGAGAGAGGGGTTGCCCCAAAAATGAAAACACCAAACACATAAGGGACCTATGGATTTGGGGTCAGTATGTTCTTTGCTACAATGTTCTTAGAGAGCTTGGAACTATCATCATCCCCCAAATACAAATAGAATTGGAAGAATGACACAAAGAGAGTGAAAAAAAAGAAAAACCTTTTGGGTCAACATGGAAGAAACATGAATGTCTCAATGCCTTGTGTCATCCCCAAAAGGAAAACACAAGACAAATGAAAAAGATAAACAAAAAGGAAAAAGAAAAAGAAAAATCCTTTTGGGTCAACATGGAAGAGACATGAATGTCTCAACGCCTTGCATCATCCCCAAAAATAAAACATAAGACAAAAAGCAAAAGAGATGCACAAAATAAAGAAGAATGAAGGTACAAATAGATGAATGCCACAAAGAGAGAGAGAAAATTAAACAAGACATCATGGAGGATCACATTACGCACATGCAATCACACACAAAAGAAAAAGAAAAAGAAAGGAATAATGCAAAAGACTAGTAAGGAAAATGTGAGTCAACCTATGAGCAGTTCATCCACCTCCCAATCTTAGTCAGTATAAGCGAAAGGTGAACAATGAGCTAAAGGGACAACAAATATGCATTACCAGGAGAAGGCTATCAACTTCTTTCCCCCATTCAGTGTGAGACAAGAATGAGCCGAGGTAGGTGATGGGAAAGGTCATGTAATAGTGAGAATAGAATGTTCTATAACTATTACATGACAAGGGGTGAAAAAATATTAAGCTAGGCGATCACATGATGGAAATCATTGCCATCAAAGTAAATTTTTTGCAATATTAACTGGAATGCACAACACTCATCAGTATTGTTTATGAGGATTTCATGATATGCACAATGTAGGAATTTTGCATCTTTAGGATTAGTACCAATATATTCATAGGTGGTAATGTTATTAGTTATTTGTTCAAAAGCAATTGTAGTTTCCTTTCACTTTTGGGTGGTGGACGAGGATACTTTAGTTTTTCTAACTTGTAAGGCCTCTTTTCTTTGCTAGATTCACCCTTTTATTTAGTTGAATGTAGAGGAGGGGGACCTAAGGTGATCCTCGCATCCCAGTCATTGTTATTAGTCAAGGGTTGTTCTTTAGGAAGAGGGACATTCAAATCGGGAGGGGAATCCAAGATCACCGTACCATCACTACGAAGTCTTAGATATTCTCTAAGAGGCCTTCTGTTGTGAGAGGGATCTTGATATCCTATCCCCTTTATATTTTCATCAGTTGGTATTTGTTCTAGGAGTTGATGGATCTCATGTTCACTTATTGTATCACATCCTTGTTTACCCAAGATTGTGAAGCCTTTTCCATATGTTTCTTCTCCGATGATATCAATACCATGAGGACATGCATTAGGAGTTGAGTGTGCATGATTGAGTTCAATGTTATTAGGGTCATTTTCAAGAGAATAACTTGACACATCCACTAAGGACTTCAATGACATCCAAAGCTTGTTAAAGCACATATCCATGATGCAAATTTTAGATTGTAAACTATGCAGTAATGTTGTAAATGCAATTTTGATTTAAGCAATGCACAAGATGCAATGAAACAAAAAGTCTGCAAAGTGAAAAAAAGAGATAACAATAGCGAACAAAAACTTAGAAAATGAAGTTTAATGCCAGAAAATGTAGTGAAAAATATGTAGAGGGACTGATTCACCCTAGGTGGTGAATGAGTCCAGGTACTAATTTTTTTGAAATTTTTTCAAAATTTTTGAATTGAATTTTATGCCTTTTTTAATGTTTTTTGATGCAAATTTGAGATGCAAATGTAGAAAATTGGGGTCCTCTTTCGCTTCTAGGGTTTTGGACCTAAAAGGAGAGAGGGAATTTCCTTACTCTTCACTCAAGAACAAACCCTTGAGATTTCAATGCAAAGGAGATTGAAATCTGGCAAAGAGACTATCCTAGGGGCTGAATGAGATCTAATGAGGGGTTCACCACCAAGTGTAAACTTGGAAAAGACAATGTAATACAAAACATAATGTAGAAACCCTAATTGCATGCAAGACAACACTAAATGACCTAGAAAGATGAAAACAATTCTATAGAAAGCTATGAGATTGGAAGTGTGCACCTAAAAGACTAAAGAAAGTAGAATGGAGGTTTGTATCACTAGAAAATCTATTGTTTATGGTAACTAGGACTCATTTTCCAATCTAGGTGAATTAGTCCAGTTTCCAAGAAAATGTGCAAGAATAGGTTTCATCCAAAAGGGTATCTAGATCTATAAAAATCTCTGTCAAGCCTGTATAGTGGGACTTATTCACTAATAGTGGTGAATCAGTTCACTTTTTCCTTTCTATAAGTTCTGAACTAGATTTTGTGTCTCTCAGTCTGCTATGCTCTTTTTGACTAGTTTCTAGATCCAAAACTGCAAATTTCCACATGTAGGTCTTCTCCAAGCTTCTCCAAGCCTTGATGACAACATTGACAACTTTAGGGATTTGACAACTTTTCTCAAACTTTTCTTCTTGGAAAATATGCAACCTAGCCCTAAAAAACACACACAAGAAGAGGGAAAATCGTGGGGGTTAGTGAATAGGGGTTTTCCTTGATCAAACCCCTTGTTGGTAATTAAACATTGAAATGAAAGTAAATATGAATGGAGAATGGTGAATGAAAAAATAGTAATGTTGCAACTCACCAAACCCTAGCAATGAGGTGTTGCAAACATGTAAGTAATGGCTCCAATGGATGTGGTTCTTTACTCTTGCTTGATGTTGATAGATATTTAAATGACGCACTTGCTTGAATTACAAACCCTACATCAGATTTATTAGCTCTAAAACAACATGATGCAATGAATCTTTGACATGATGAATGGAACTTGAAGAATTCTCTTGAATGCTTGATAATATGCCCTTGAAATGCCTTGAATTCTCTTGTGAATGCTCAAATACTCTTGTGAACTCGCTAAGTGACCTATTGAATGCTAGGTGTTTAATATGAGTGAAAGAGCCTTGTATTTATACTTAATTATGCAAGAATTCTCGAAATTACAACACTACAAGTTGGCATTAGATCTAGGAGAATAAAATACCACCAAAAATTTGAATTTTGGTCACATGGGATTGATTTTCCCAAGGTGGCGAATGAGTCCCATCACACATAATGTATGGGACCAAAAATGAAAAGTGCTTAGAAATGTGTGAAACCTACATCGGGGCCAAAAAGACCTAGGTGGGAGGCATTTTCCCAAGGTGGAAAATGAGTCCTAGACACTAAATCTAGGCCACACAATCCGGGAACACTTGAATTATGATTGGTCGCTGATTGGTGTCGGTATTATCCTTGAAAAGATGCAATAGATGAGGCTCATGGATGCAAAATAGGGCCAATTAAAGCATAAGAAAGCCCAATTATTAATGACAAGCCTAGAGGAATGTGAAAGTGTGTTACAAAATTTTACAACACTCCAAATAAGGAAAGATTAAGATTAATTATGATTAAATTATGTTTATTATGCTTAGTTAATTGATAAAACCTTAGAAAAGTGTGAAAGTGTGTTACAACACTTCACAACATTTTTGCAAGGCACCATTAAATTCGATTAGTTCACAAGGGCCCAAGACCTAATGTGAATGTGTTATCCACATTACAACACTAAATCAAGGCAACACTAAGCCAAAATCCACAAGGAGGACCCAAACGAGCACAAAAATGTAAAAGGACCCTTTTTTCAACACTACACCAATGATGTAATATTTTTCACTTTTTGACAATGTTAAGCCTTTGATCTATAATTTCTTTTGTTTGTATGTCTCTTTTTTGGAAAAAAACAAGTGTTTGGTTTTTTTTTCGTTATAAATTAACTGTTCATCAAAATTTCAAATAAATTACATTTTTAGAAAGTAGACTCTATTCTACAAATATTTTTTTAAAAATTAATTAGTTTACAAAATTTGTAGGGGTAGCACAACCATAATTTTGTTTTTTCAGGAAGTGTTCACTTTGAAAATTAAAAAATAAAATATTAATTAAAAAATTATCATAAAAGTCATGCATCAACCACATACTGTTAGTTAATTTCTCACTGAAGCAATTTTAAAAATACTAAAAAAAAATTCACCATGGTATGTTCCCACAAAAGTTGCTATGTTATGTTTTTCTGACAAAAACAACACCAATTTCTATGGGACCCTCTTTTGAACCCCTTAATCTCAACCATTTTCAAAATAAATTAGTAGTTTAGAAAGTAGACTTGGAGCACTACGATCCTTTTTTTTGTTGCATCTCAAAATTTTGAGTGTAACTATCCTCAATATCACATCTAAGGTCAGTATTTCCTGATTTCAAAAAAAAAAGTGGCCACTTAAGCCTCCTTTTGCTCCCCCATCTTTTTCAACTTACCCACATGACATATCTTATGGAAAGGTAGAAATTTTTGGATATGATGTCAAAAAATCTCCACGTGCCCAAAGGGCCTTTAATGCAAACACTCTTCAAGCCTACAAATCCACCACTCTCCAAGAATGTCTTGTGTCATTTGAGACCTTGGGAATAAAAAGAGTTTACACAATGATGGGTATTAAGTTTGGTTTGAATGCCTAAACATATAAAAATGGAATATAACCTCATGAAACTAATCAAGACCTTTTCAAGCTTTCAAAAAAAATTATGCATTATGTTTTAAAGGTAGCTTAGAAAGAAGCTTCAAGGCTTAAGTGTTAAGTTTCTTTTTTAAGTTGTATTCTTGAAGTCATATCGTTTGTATGTCATGTCTTTCGAGTGATGCTCTACCTTGTGTTTATGGAGAGATATCTATGGATATGTTCATAAAATTTATAAAATATAAAGTAGGGGAAGAGTTTTTGTCACAGTCTATAGGTGGTCCAACACTACTTGGTGCATGATTTTGTTGTTGCAAGTGATTAGAAATGTCTATCTCATTGTGTTTGGTTGTTAATAAAGTGGTAGATTTATGGCATGCTATTAGTCCAAGTGTACAAATGAGTTCTCAAAAGCTTATCAAATTCAAGATACTTAAGGGGTTTGTGGAGAAATTTGGGGAAAACAATAACATTGCATATAGGTGTCGAGCTTGTGAGCATGATCCTACTTGCACTATTTGTATGCAACTAACCATGTCATGAGAAATATAAAATCTCAACATGGTCTTGATCCTAAACATGTTTTTAGAGGTCCAAACTTGCAGATGAGATGAAGGAAAAACCAAGAAATGCAATTGAAAAGGATGAAGGGTCACTATTGAGTCACAGTGGACAAAGTATGGGGGAAAATAATTCTAATACATTAGGCTAAGTACTCAAGGAATGTTGAGATTTTTGACCAAGTATCTAGTGTGGAAGGGCAAGACAAGGTAATTAGTTAGAGTTATAAAGCATCTTTGAAAAGGCATTAAATCCTGACCATAGGGTAAGCCTTACTCCAAGCCCTCAAGGAAACCTGTTTCTTATCAAGTTCAAATAGAATGTATTTTTGTTTATCCAAAGGGGAGATATTGTAAGCATAGATGCCAAAAAGGTAATGTGTTAAAATCCGTTGAAGGGAACTATCAAATTGATAGAAGATAAAACCCAAATACCAAAATAGGAATAATCTAAAAATTATAGGGATGTTCATAAAGGAATGATAATCATAGAGGTAGATTGTGCATCTACACTGAATTTGGTTTTAGAGAAGTGGCGATGTTTATGATAACTGTAGGAGGTGGTCCAGTGAACGTGACAATGTATAGTGACCCAATGCATAGAAGATTAAGGTAATTGATATCCGTGTAAGATACCAGTCCAAGGGTATGATAGTCCTTAAGACCTATGTGGTAGATGATTGTAATCTTCACAATAGACAAGGAAATACTCATAGATTATAGGGTTAATGATATATTAAGAGAAAAACAACTTAGCATGCCTAAAGCTGAAGACATTACACATAGAAAGCAGGAAGATCATCATGCATATGAGGACCTAAGTATAGGTCGTAGAGTATAGTTATATCACAAACCTACTACATAGTCTAATCCAACAAAGAAAGTGGTAGATAAGGTCTAGTGGTAGTCTATATAGAGAAGCAAATGGATAGATGTAATGAAGACACCAAATTGTGTGGTAATGGTCATTCTCATGGCCAAGAGAGAAGCCATTTAAAAGTTCAGTAATAGAAGACAATCAACTTTTCCCTGCAAGAGTTTGAGAAGGGTGTGAGGTATTTATTGACCAAGCACATATATAGTTGAAGTCATGTCAAGAATATAATATTTTCTTTAAAAAAGAACATCACATGTGCGAAACCCTTTACACTTATAATGCATGAATGAAGTGGAGAGGATTGTGACAACAACAGCAAATGATGCCAAAAAAGGAGGACATTTACAGTACAAGATGGTCATCACAATTTGGGAAGAATTTCTCTCAAAATGCTACATGAGTTTAATAGAGGATGACATTCAATTTAAAGGATTGTAAGCTTGAAAGGTATCAATCTTCATTAACCCAAGACAACGAAGTCTTGGATAGAAAAAATAGTTGTGTTCCATGGTAAAAACTCATAGATGAAGCTATCATTTTATATCATAAAATCCATGATGAGTTATATTCTATGTCCCAGTAATAGAGAGGTTTCTTATTTGCAAGCATAGGATGGTGGGAAGGAAAGTTGAATTGAATGGAACTGTAGACATTCAAAATTTGTCCTCACAATCATCCTATTTTTTGTCTATTAATTAAATGGATATTTTTTTTTTTTTAATTGATTCATTTAATACTTTCTTTTATTCACTCATTAATTTTCTCAAATCATTAACATATTATAAGCATTTATCTATCTACATTTATCCATTTCATATTGCTCCATTTAAATACATAAAACCGTTTAATCATTTATCTAAATTCACAAATCAGTAAATCATTTAATCTTTATCCATTACATAAAATCATTTAATCCATGCATTTAATCCATTTATAGCATCCATTAATTCAAAATTGCACTTTATTCTAAATTCATAAACCTACATCATATCATAAAATCCATCCATTTTCTCTCTCATTTCAATTAATTTCATTTGATTTCAATATGCATTTTCCCACTTCAATCTTTTATCCCACATCTCTCCCGTAACTTGAATTCACCTCGTGAATTCATCTATAAAAGCCCTTCTCACCAAAAATAATATACATTATCAATCTTCTTTTCCGTTCATCATAGCTTCTTGTTGCATTTTTGCTCATAAAAATCTAAGAGCATCAAATGCATAGATCAAGATCATGGTGAAATAGGAAAACAATGGAGTTGATTTTCTTTTGAATGCTCATATTTTTGGTTTTCATAGTTTAGTTTACATTTTCCATGTGTTTTCATTTAAGAATAAATCATTTAGTTTTACAATTTTCAGCATATATAGGCACAATCAAGGGAAGTTATACAAAAGTTTATGATATTCACAATTTTTTTCTTTCATTGATACTTTTCTATAATACATGAATTATAAGAACTCAAAATTGGAAAATTTTGGATATTATGTTGTTACAACTACTAGATTGTTTGTTAGTAGGGTTTCTTGTTGTCATTGTGGAGGTGTCAATGATATCATTGATAGCACTATATATAACTCCTTGCATGCTTTATAATGGATGTGAACCATAGGAAATAGGATTCCACCTTTTGAGAGATGGAACTAAGATTAGGGTACTTATTTCACTCTCAGTTCATTCAAGGAAACCCTAGAGATCTCAACCTAATGATCCAAATGGGAAAATAGATTGCTACAAGGTCTCCTTGGGTATGATTAAAAGGGGTTCACCACTAAGAAAATGCTTAGAAAGAAGGAAATGAACGAATTGTGCAAATCTAGCTATATGACATAGAAATGGAACTTAAAATTAGAAAAATAAACTGTGAATGAATAAAGAAGCACCTAGAAGAATGGAGAGGTCAAAACGAGGTTTGTAACACTAAAAATCTATTGTTTGAAGCTCATTGGGACTGATACGCTAGGCTAGGTGATTTAGTCCCAGTCTAGGGTTTCTGGGTAGGATTTGGAATCTCCTGATGATTGCTCTAAATCTATAGAAATCTAGAAAAAATGTTGTACTAGGACTCATACACCCAGATTGTTTCAAAGTGTCCCAAAAAAAGTGAAAAGTTTCCTACGAGCAGAATTTTGAAATAAACCTTTGTGAGCCTTTGAAGATGGGTTAAATATAGTTTCCTACTAATTTCATGTAAATAATTTGGATATCTTTCTCTAGATCTGAGTTTCTGTGAGCCTTGACAACTTCTTATGACAACTTTTGCAACTTTTACAACTTTGCAATTTTGGAACTTTTGAAGGCTTCCAATCCACTTTTTCTTCAACCTATAAACTTGCAAAATACAAAGAGAGAGAGAGAGAGAGAGAGAGAGAGAGAGAGAGAGAGATAGAGAGAGATAAAGTGTTTTTTTTTAGGGAATGGGGGTTTTCCTTGGTCAAACCCCATTTTGGTAATCAAACCTTGATGAGAAATGAAGTATGAATGAAATGAAACATGAAACATAAGATGAAACAATAGAACCTTGTTTGAAACCTTGTAGATATGCAAACAAGCATGAAGTGGCCTTAATGGATGTAGATCTTGATCATGATTTTTGATGAAAGATAATTCTTGTGAATACTTGAATTGATCTTGAACAATACATCACAACATTAGCTCAAAACCACATGCATGATGCATCAAGCCTTTAGCAAGATAATGGATCTTGATTGCTGCAATAATCTTCTACAAACCTACCCTTGAATGCCTTCTTGAATACTCTTGAATACACTATAATACTCTTGTGAAGTCTTAGGATGCTTGCTTCAAAATTTCTAGGTGAAATAATGATTTGAAACCTTAATTATATAGGCACTCCATCTAATTTACCATTTATTAGATCCCAAATGTTGACATTCACAAAATTTGAATTGAAAATCTTAATTTCCTGCTCAAAACCCTAAAAAGGGGCCAAATGGGACTCATATGCCCAAGGTGGCATATGGGTCCCACTTAGGGGGACTCATACACCCAAGGTGGCATATGGGTCCCACCCTAGCTTTTTAAGCTGAGGAAAAGTTAGGGGGTTAGAATATTAAGTGTATTTATTGAATTTTTTGGGATTTTGATTGAAATAAGCCTCCAGATGCATAATAAAGGGTCTAAGGGGCCTATTAATGAGGGTTTAGAGGTAACAAATGCAAGAGGTCCCAAAAATTAGTGAGAAGATGTAAATAAATACACTTTACAACACTAAATTAAGGAAAAAATAGGTCTTTTTAGCTTAAAAGGGCTCAAAACTTAATGTGAATGTGTAAAACACATTACAACACTAAATCAAGGAAACACTAGCTCAATTTAATATTGATTATTCCCAAATTAAGTGTGAAAAAGGGTTACTTTTTTCTACACTACATTTTTCCCCCATTTTAGTGAGAGGAGGAACTTCCTTCAAATTCACACTAAAGTAGAAATTCAAGAGGGGTCCAAGTGTACCAATGTGGATGGTATAAGATGAGAAAGATCAAGGGGGTGGCCAAGCCCCTAGGATCCAAGATCCTATGTCAACTCACATAAGCAAAAAAGGACACAAACAAGTTGTATGATATGAAACATCAAGATACACAAACATATAATGTCAAAGACCTAAAGAAGGAAAAGAGAAAATAAAGAAAATAAAAACCAAATAGAAAGGGGTGGATCAATCCCTGACCGTTTGTCCAACATGATGTGGATCAGATCTAAGTTTTTTGTCTAAATTTTTTTGCAAGTGGAACACTATTTCCACTATGCAAATGAAATGCATGCTAACAAGGGCTAGTGGAACCTTAGGTCATCCACTAGGTGAGCCCCTAGAAAAGGTGAGACACATATGCATGCGGCCGATATACTCTCCCACACACAAGCAAGTGGCTATGTGAAAGTCATGCCTAAGTTCATATCCCATACACTAACCATACCAAAGCTATACCTCCTGATAACTTTTATAGAGAACCACACAACACAAATAACAAGATTCATGAGGTAAGCAAAACTTCGTATACTTGACACTCATGAATAGATAGGATGACTCCACAGGAAAGTAAAGTGTGTTATGCAAGGTGGCTATATAACAGATTTTGTAAATGCAAAAATAGTGTAAGGTACATTCAAAGAAGTTTTGTTTAGTTCATGTAAGGTATCAACTTAGGGAACATCGTGCCTAACGTCTCTGAGAGAGGACCGATCGAAGAATAGAAGATTCACAACTTAGGGGTTGTTGTGTATCACATTAAGCCACTAAGAGGAAAATAATAGGCTAAGAGGGATCACGCTCTTGAGGGACATCACACCCAATTTCACCACAAAGAAAGACACATCGCATGAAGTAAGAAGACTACACAATGAAACATAAGTTGCAAAATGCAAAAGAATAATGCCAATGCATGCCCCCACTTTAAAGAAATTGCTAAGCACCATGTTGTGAGAAATTACTTTAAAGTAGCGAATGATAAATGATAACAATAAAAAGGACATGAGAGCTTATTCAGAAAGCCCTATGTCAAGTCATATGTTTCAAAATAAATCTATGTCATGAAAGGGGTTGCCCCCAAAATGTAATACTAAAGATAACTTAGTACATCACATGCAATCCAACTTAAGGCATGCCATCCACATCTAAAGTTTTCTCTTATATATACATGGAAGGCGGTCAACTAGCCAAAAGAGATAACGGAAAATGCCATATGAGGACAAGGCTACCTAACCCCTTGCCCCCACTTAGTGCAAGACAAGAGAGAGCCGAGATGATTGATGAAAAACATAATAGAATGAAAATCAGTATCAATTAGAGGAACTAGGTGCTACAACACAAGGAAGATCACCACAATCCTTAATATGTTGAATTTTATTACCCAAAGCCTTACATTCATTAGCAGAACAACCTTAAACTCTATGATATGCACAAAATGAATTCTTGTAGTAAAATTAATTTCATGTTCTTGGAGGGAGAAATATCAAACGATCTTGGAGGAGTCTCGATAAGATACTCTCTTGATCAATAGTAGAAGATGTTCCTTTATTTTGTGACAAAGTTATCTCTCGCTTAGTACAAGGTGTCATACTTACACAAGACTCTTTGGATTGCGAGGTTTTGTACTCTACTTTATAGGAGGGTGTCAAATCTATCATATTTGAATCATTAGTGTTTTGTGTGATGAAATTGATATTAAGTGAAGATTTTTTTGTTTCTTTCATTTATTTTAGAGGATAATAATCAAGACCACTAGTGTCTATTAGTTCAGGATGCACTAATGTTAAAGTTGGCTTAGAAGAATCCTTTGTAAGAGTGTTAAGATTGAGTGAAGGCTTCTTTGTTTCTTTCAAGGGACAATAACCAAGACCACTAGTATTTTCTTGCATGTTAGGCTCTATGCGGACATAGATACCTTTTTATCTAGCACCACATCCTTTTCCACTATAACCAAGTTGTTTCATAAGTTCATAACCTTTTCCATAAAGCTTTTTCATTTCTTTTGGATTTGGTGATTACTCATAAACAACTTCATTAAAGTTTGTTGTGTAATTTGCTTCTTCTTCTAAAGTGGTTGAAGTGGATGATTTAGAAGGGTCTTCCAAAATTTGTGTTGACATTACTGCTTTTTCAGAATCTTTTGTTATGATCTTGTATTCTCCCATGAAGTTAGGTGTGAAATCCAATGATCTTGAATCATGTAGCGATAACATTGTGAAGGGTTTAGGACACCTATCTTTTTGTTCTTCTTGGATGGGTTCTACTTGTGTAGTTGGTGTCATTGTCTTCAAATAATTTTCCCTTCCTTTCTCAATGTTCAAACAATTGTTTCGTTCAAGGTCGGCTTTGACTGTATACAATTTGTTGTTGTAGACATACTTCATTTTATGATGAAGGGTAGAAGGAACCCCATTCATTGCATGAATCCATGGCCTTCCTAAAAGAAGATTATATGAAATATTATGAGGCATAACATGAATAGGAGTTTGTAACGTGGCCTTTCCAGGTGTAATAGGCAAAGTGATCACACCAAGAGGTTGTTTTCCTACATTGTCAAATCCTTGAATCAATAAGGAATTAGGTTCAATTCTTGATTTATCTGGATGCCAAGCATATCCAAAAGGGTTATACTACACACATTAAGGGTTGAGCCATTTTCAACAAGGGTTCACTTTATCCCTATCCTATTATATTGGGCTATTATCATGAAAGCCTCATTTTGTTTTTGCACTTCTAACAGAGGTAACTCATCATGATGGAAATTAATGTCTAATTTGATGGAGTTATAGCTTGAATTTGGGCTCCCACGTCATTTGATTACATATTAGAAGGGGTAGGAACTTGTTGTAAGGAACTTTGAATCATGTTATGATAATGAAGGGAGGATTGAATAAGGTCCCATAATGATATCTTAGCAAGATTATTTTTAAGTTGTTCAACAAGATTATAATCCTTTTCATTATGTAAAGGAAAACGAGGGGCACTAGGCAAGATAGTGTTAGGAAATGGGAGGGATGTTGGAGTTGTTTGTCTTGGTTGTGGATTGTTTCTAGTGTTATATGTATGAGCAATGGTATTGTAATTTAGTTGTTACAACATTTTATTCTTTTGTGGCTCGAGGATGAGAACATGTTTGTTTTGAGTTTGCGGTTGTTATGGGGGTGGATAAAGGATAAGTTCAGGCTCAAGATAATAATTCAAGGGATGTATAATATGCATAACCTCAAAATATTTATCCTTATTTTCATGATATTTTAGTGAAGGGGAGTCTAATGTCACTTCATCATCTTTATTTAAGGAAGCCTCATCATTGTTGCTTGAAAGACATGTTTCAATATTCCCATTTTCTTCTACCATCATATCTTCCCTAGTAGGAGAATTTTTAGGAGAGCTACAAACTACATGTTCATGACATTCAAAGGCTGGTTCTTCTAAAATGACTTCATCACAAGTAAGGGAGTTATCAATGGTTGGGTTTTCTTGTTTATAAATGTTGGTATTCTCTTGTTCAATAATGCTTTCCCTAGGGGAAGAGAGGCAAATAGGATTCTCATGAATCTCATTGGTTTGATATTCTAACACCAAAATATCTTCTTCACAACTAGGAGAGATACTAGGAGAAGGACAAATGTGATTATCATGATTGTCCATGATTTCATTCTTTTTCTCTAAGGTCTTGTTCTCTTGTGCCCTATTATCTACCCTAGTAGGATAGTTTTTAGGAGAGGAGTGAACAAGAGGTTCATCACATTCCATGGTTATATTTTATAAAGTAGCTTCATCACAAATAGGGAATGCATGAGGAGAAGGACAACTACAGTTTTCATGCTTACGAATGATTGGATCCTTTTGTTTGAATAGGTATTTCCAAATGTTAGGGACATTAGGAAGGAGAGAAATAATGCTATAAGTTTCAATCATTGGATCTTTTAACACCAACATGTCCTCCTCACAAATGATATTTTCATGATTGCTCTTGATTGTATCTTCTTTCACTAAAGCATTCTCACAAGTAGGGGAGGTGTTGAGAGGGGAATGTAGAGGGTGAAGTCACAATAGTGTTTTACAATTCAAGTGAGGAAGGAAAACTCACAAAAAATGACCCCATGGAAAAAAACTTGATTTTAGGTGTTCGTATGAACCTACTGGTTCGAGCAAACCCTTTTAATGCTTTCCCGCCCAAAAAAAAAACAAAACCCCTTATGGAAGGGTGGTTCAGTCGAACCCCTAGGGGTTTGTTTGAACCCCCCTTACCCCTCATCCCTCTCCTGAGACAAAAAAAATTCTAAATTTTTACGTTTTAGAGCTTGAGTTGAGGATGAAAATGGAGGAGTCTTTACAAACCCAACTAGAATCAGGCAGTCCTCGAAACGAGCTATCCAATGAATATAATTTTAATATGTTTTGGTTTTATTAAGTATTTGTTTTTTTAGTTTTATTAAATATAGGTTTTTCACTGAAAATGAAGGTCTCTATTCTGCACATGTGGAAAAATAGCAAATTATCAAAAAAATTTTGAAAAATATGAGTGCACCAGATATTGAAGTCCTTGATCCAAAATATAAAATAAAATTGAATTTCGTTATATACAAAAAAGTTATGCATTATACGGTCATGCTATGTCTGAATTGTAATTGGTTTGACTTCGAAACTTAATTAAAGAAAAAATATTCAATAAAAAACCATCTAAGCAAGTGGAAGCACTAGATATCGGAGTTACAAATCTAAATTTGAAAGAATTAGAATTTTATACTTCATGGAAAAAAAGTTGTGTTATACAATGTGCATCACTTTTTAAAAATGTTGTTTTATGAAAAAACCAGTTTTCGTGGGAGATGGAAAAAGAAGTGCAATCTGATTCCAAAATTTTTGAAAAAAATATTTTTAGAATCTACAGACAAAATCTGATGATACTCTAGTTTTCATCATCTTCAAATTCCTCACGGTTTAGCTGCTATAGGTGGTCAAATGTGAAGATTTAGTTAAAAATAATAATTTCAGTGTCTAGTTTGGCCAAAAATTGTAAACCACTATTGTGGGATCACCCTAGACTAAGTAAAGTAGTGGCAATGATCTCATCATATTGTGTTATAATATCTTCCCAGGGGGGAGGAGAAGGACAAACAAGACTTTCATGATTCTCAATGATTGCATCTTCTTTCACCAAGATACCTTTGTCACTAATAGGAGAGGTATCAGGAGAAGAACAACTATGAGTTTCATGATTGTCTATGCTTGCATATTCTATCACATCATTCCCATAAATAGGAGAGATATGAGGGGGTGTGGAATTAAGGAAGGTGTCAATATTTTCACTCTCTTGCACCAAGAGACTCTCATAACTAGGAAATGTCTTGGATGAATGACTAACATGCTTATTGGTTAAATTTTTCTTTGCAAACTTGGAAAAGAAAGATACTAACATTTGTGAAAAGTAATCTATACAAACTTAATGACCTAGAATGAAATGTTTAAATGTAATTTTCAAATTATAAACAAGGTAACTTGCTAATTACACTATTTAACAATCTAAAAATGAAATTTTGTAAATGCAAATTTGAAATTAAGCAATGCATGAAATGAACCGAATTAAGCTAGATCTAATGAATGAATGAAACAAAAACTCAACAAACTAAAATAGTTATCTAACAACAACAAACATAAACACAGAAATGATGTTTTCAATGTTGTAAATGACAGTTTTAGGTCTGATCTGGGACTAAATTGCCCAAATGGGAGAATGAGTCCTAGTTAGGGTTTTTGGAAGGTTCAAACAGTAAAAAAAAGACATCACAAATTCCCAGAAATCTGGAAAAAGCACTTGTATAGGGACTAAATCGCTTAGATGGGAAAATGAGTCCTAGCTATGGTTTTGAGGATTATTTCAGGTGTTTTCTAATGATTTTCAAATTCAGGTCTGCTACAATAAGTTTCAGTTTTAACTTTCTATAAATACAATATGAATGCAAGTTGAAAATGTGACCAAATGATAACCTAAAAGACCTAGTTTGCTATGAAATTTTATGTTTCAATGTTGAAATGCAAGTTAATATGTTGTATATGATATGCAAGATGATTATTTTTTTATTTTATTTTTCATATTTAAAGAATGCAAATAATGCAATCCTAAAACCCTAGATGAAATGCAAATTTGAATGCAAACCAAACACCCTAAATGAGATCTAATTCAATGCAAATGAATGCAAGATCTAAATCTAGGATGCAAATGACTCCTAAAATAAAATAAAAACTGCAATGTTCAAAATATCGAGTTCACCAAAATGAACCATAGAAAATAGAGTTCCACCTTTTGAGAGATGGAACTAAGATTAGGGAACCTATTTCACTCTTATTTCATTCAAGGAAACCCTAGAGATCTCAACATAATTATCCAATTAGGAACAAAGATTGCTACAAGGTCTCCTTGGGTGTGATTAAAAGGGGTTCACCACTAAGAAAATGCTTAGAAAGAACGAAATGTGCAAATCTAGGTATATGACCTAGAAATGGAACTTAAAATCAGAACAATAAACTGAGAATGAATAGAGAAGCACCTAGAAGAATGGAGAGTTCAAAACGAGGTTTGTAACCCTAAAAAATATGTTGTTTGAAGCTCACTAGGACTGATACGCTAGGTTGAGTGATTTATTCCCAGTCTGTAACAACCCATCTCTTAATACACAAGTAAACTCAAGAATTTACTAGAAGGTAAATAAACTTAGTAAACATGTGAGAGAATTTAAAAAAAATAAAATCATTTGCATAAGCACAATAATAAAGTATAACTTTTCCAGATAAAATTCTAACTTGAATTCACATGTAATCATAACTATAATCAAGATAGTTCCTTGCAATATTCATTGATATCACATAAGATACACTTAGCATAAAGAATAGTTTTACCTCATAGGTTTTGTCTGTCGTAAGCTAGAACATGGAGTTCACTGCATCTGGAATGTTGATCTCTATCTTCACAAGCCTCTGAGAGTCTACTACTATAGAGGGAGAGCATCATTCGAGTGCTTTTCCTCCAACCACGGACTCTAGTGGTCCGCCGCACACTTCCTAATTGGAAGTGACCTGACCCTTCTCGAAGAGTATAGATATAAAGAACTGTCAAGTTTCTCCATCTGAGTCCTAGGGATGTGTCCTCCAAAACTAAATCGACCATACAACTCTAGATCCCTTCTGGCTAAGTATGATCATTCTGGTTGTTCATGCCATATAGACACACACCTCTGACTTGTCTTGGAACTATCTCATCCTATAGTTTACCTACTTTATTTGGTACTCTAGACACAAACTAGTCTGTATAGAAAATTCATTCTAGCCAATCTGACTTAGAACTAATCCTTAATCTAGGATATTCATTCAATGTAAAGATTTAGGTATTTCAACCCTTTTAAAAGTCCCTTATTGCATCCTTGCAATATCTAGGGTTTATGACTTCCTGTCATTTTACTCTCAAGATTCAATACCCAACATCTTGATGTGTTAAATCGAGTTTCGACATTATCGTAGATTCTCTTAAGGTATTATAAAGGCTTCCTGTCTTGTTCTATGGTTTTATCAACCTTTCACTATCAATCAGTATATATTTATACAATGTCATATCTGACATAAGAGTTATGTATTTCCTATATCCTTCATGTTTCAATACTAGGGTTTAGCTTCTCTAACCCAATGCATGGAAATATCAACATCCCTATTTTCCAAAGGTAGTAGCATAAGTGTAACATAACATAAGAACAAATACTTCTAGTCTTTCCCAGACCTCTTAGCATTTCTCAAATTCACATTTCATGTGACATGAATAAGCACAATATTCGAGGAATATCCCCATTGTTATATATATATATCTTAATGAGTACCATTATTTCTCATAACTAGTACTTTGACCAAGTTCAATCCTTCAACCTTTCTAGTTAGATTCCTAAAAGATAATAAATTACTTTCAACTTCCTAGTCTACTCAAGGTTACTCACATTTGGATAAGGATAGGTTATAAACTCATATGAATATCATCCTTTATATACGTAAGTCATATATACCTATAACAACAATCCCAAGTACAAAAGACATGTTAGAGGTTGAGTTTTGGTCACCCAACATCCCCTTATTGAAGTTGGTTACAACACTGATGTCGAGTATCAGAATAATGAAAATTCCTTGTGCACATAGAACTAAATAAGTTTGATCATTCATATATAATAAGGATCATACTTCCCATCTCATAGTATGTCTATACCCTTGAGCTGGTTAAAAGTATCAATCTTGATACAAGGAGAAGTTGAATATGTCTCCAATGAGAATCAATTCCTTCCCATAATAAAGACATTTTCTCAATGTGCTCAATATATAATTAGAGCAGTAACTTTGTCTCAAACTAGATTGATTTGATGAATCCAATAAATAAGACATCCTATTATCTTAAATAATCTTTATGGATCCTTAGAAGTAAAACCTATAACTCCAAAGTATCCTAACACATGATCCTCCCTTAGAGGGGTAGACTATACTTGAAGCATATATTTCCACACTTGATTTCAATAGAAGCTCAACAATATTTTGGAAAAGAGAACTTTAATTCTTAGTCTACTATATGTTTTAAATCAATAGATCAAGGTAAGAAACCTTTACTAAGAATTAGGTCCATTGTATTTTATTAACTTTGTCTCGGTTCCTGCCTATTTTCCTGCAAGGTAGAGTACCTATCCATTCACTGCCTGGATTCTATTTGGGAAGGATTTGCTAAGGATAACATTTTTATGAGAATACTACTTGGCCCAATGCTCTCACACACATACATGCACGACAAGAGACAACAAAGCTTATTTTGGTCTCTTTCTCTTTGTCCTGAGGACTCATCACTAAATCTCTTTATGTTAAAACACTGTTCTAAGTTTTCCCAAGAGTCAAAGTTACCCTCCAACTGCTTCGTCTCTCCCGCCACTATTCAAAATGATGATATAGCCTTTTAAAAGGATTCTTGCTCCACAACTCGTGGATTTTCTTGCGTGATAGTGAAGTTTGCGAACTTTTCATGGCCTACCATCTGAGTTATTATATGTACAACCTATCTAGTTTTGGGTGGTTCGTAAACATTTAAACATACAAAAATATCCACTTCCTATCCTTGCAACAATTATAGTATGATTTACGTGCAAAAGAGACATCTATTCTTTTCATTATCATTGATACAAGAATATTTTGAAGATTCCAGTGAAGTATTTCTTAAGCAAAAGCAACAAGGAAAAATAAATAGAAATCACATAACTTATAATCTTGGAGAGCTCATGCCTAACTTCTAGATATGTTCTCTATTTGAGATGCTCCTCATGTCTTCTTGTCCTACTCATAATTTATGCAGTATCATTTTATTGAAAGATTCCTCTTTCATTGTGCTCACCCGAGCCTCCTATGTCATGAACTTCCTTTCTTTCCTGCTTGGCGACCACCCTTCTACGATGACTAGATTTTCCATCTTCCAAGATGCATTCCCAAGAGTCAGATATCAGAATTGATATGGAGGTTGATAGAAAAAACCATTTTCTCCTCCCATCATGTGGGTTTTTGCCACCATTCAAATCATCGTCCAGATTGGTGTGCTTGTCCCCCGTATGATACACAGATCCCGTCCAAGTAAAGTCATTCCAGAAATTAGTTCAAAAGCCGTTAAAGAAATGGTTGCCAAGAATTTGTTCCTCTGTTCCAATCATCATCCCCTTTCCTATCAATGAGGTCTAAAATTTTACCTTCTACCTGCATGACAACGTGGGTCTACTACTTGGCTCAACAGAAATGGGCAATTTATAAGTTAGTTGTAAAAGTTGGTTGCCAAGGACTCAATTCTTCGGTACTTATCTAGACACCAAAGAATCCAGTAACTCCATCGATCTTGTCATTGCAAGAGTTGGTTAATAAAATAATTATGAAAAAGATTACATTTACCTGAAAGGTCTAATGCCTCTAAGAGAACTTGATTACGATAATGCTTAAATAGTCTTAAAGATAATAATTATCTCCTACATGAGAAGGAGATTGCCACCACGTGGAACCAATAATCTTTCTATAATATACCCGCGCCATCATTGGATAAGGATAAGTGCAGTCTAATATGGCCCCCAAAAGAATTGAAACAAAAGCCATTACCAAAGATTCTAAGAGTTGAACAATTTCTTCAAAGAAACTTTCTCTTCTTTAAATAAAAGTTGGGTCATATCATTTAACTCTCGGCTTATGTAGCCATTGCCAATTTTAACATAATAATAATTTAAGAAAATATTAACATCATGGGAAAGGTTGACGATATAGGTCGTTACATCGTCTAACTAGCATATTCGTCAAAGCGAACGAATTCAACGACGATCCTAAATGATCAACGTCCACATGAAATATCATAATGAGAGTCACCAAGAATGAATGTTTAGATATTGAACACATCATATATTTGAATATACTTATATGTGATTCATTTTCGTCACAAAAGCTTATGCATGCGTGTATGCATCCATACGTTCTTGAACACAAATGTTTGTACGTTGACGATGTCAATGTCTTTGTATGCACATATGCATCCATACACCCATCTATACGTGTATGAGTACATATGCTTACCTTATCGATAAGGTAACCTACATTCATATATTCATTTATTTTATATAATAAAAAAAAGAGTTAATAACCCTTAAGAGAATCATATCAACACAAAGGTCGACAAATCGATTACTATTGACAAGCTTCTAAACACTTTAAACATCAAGAACAAGACTTTAAACGACATCGATAACTTGTTGAATTGAGAAATAAACTTAGACCAAAAGGGTCGAGTATCACTTACCCAACTCAACTAGGTTCACCATTTTTGCATCAACAATAGACCTAAGATGGCGACAACCTATCCTATTCCTTGTATCTATATCCTTCTCTCCAATGATGCTCTCCCTCCCTTTCTCGGAGGGTGGAAACCCAATTCCTGAATGAAATTTTCCATCACCAACTAAAGATTAGTGTAATAATAATCATTTCATAATCCTCATGAAGTCATCACATCTTGAAAACTTTTAAACACATGACAATTTTAGTGAAATGAACGTAACCCAAGAAAAAAATTGATTTTTCCAGACATTTTTCCTAAACATCTAATCATTGAATCATGCGTAATCATCTACTAATTAATTCAAAAGTAAAAAGTAAAACAGAGTTAAAGTTAGGGATGTAACATAGTCTAGGGTTTTTGGGAAAGATATGGAATATCCTGATGACTACTTTGAATATGTAGAAATCTAGAAAAAAGGTTGTACTAGGACTCATACACCTAGACTGTTGCAAAGTGTCCCAAAAAAGTGAAAAGTGTCGTAGGAGAAAAATTTTGAACTAAAACTTTGTGAGCCTTTGAAGATGGATTAAATAAATAGTTTCCCACTAATTTCATGTAAATAAATTGGATATCTTGCTCTAGATCTGAGTTTTCGTGAGCCTTGACAAATTTTACAACTTTGCAATTTTGGTACTTTTGAATGCTTCCAATCCACTTTTTCAACCTATAAACTTGCAAAAGACAAAGAGAGAAAAAAAGTGTTGTTTTGTTAGGGAATGGGGGTTTTCCTTGGTCCAACCCCATTTTGGTAATCAAACCTTGATGAGAAATGAAGTATGAATGAAATGAAACATGAAACATAACATGAAATAATAAAACCTTGTTTGAGACCTTGTAGATCTACAAACACGCATGAAGTGGCCTCAGTGGTTGTAGATCTTGATCATTATTCTTGATGAAAGATAATTCCTTTGAATACTTGAATTGATCTTGAACAATACATCACAACATTAGCTCAAAACCACATGTATGATGCATCAATCCTTTGACATGATAATGGATCTTGATTGTTGCAATAATCTTCTACAAATCTTCCCTTGAATGGCTTCTTGAATAATATTGAATACTTATAATACTCTTGTGAAGTCTTAGGATGCTTGACTCAAAATCACTAGGTGAAATAATGATTTGAAACCTTAATTATATAGGCACTCCATCTAATTTACTGTTTATTAGATCCCAAATGTCGACATTCAAAAAATTTAAATTGAAAACCTTGATTTCCCACTCAAAACTCTAAAAAGGGGTCAAATAGGACTCATACACCCAAGGTGGCATATGGTTCCTACCTAGGGGGACTCATACGCCCAAGGTGGCGTATGGGTCCCACCCTAGCTTTTCGGGCTAAGGAAATGTTGAGGGGTTAGAATATTAAGTGTATTTATTGAGTTTGTTGGGATTTCGATTGAAATAAGCCTTGTGATGCATAATAAAGGGTCTTAGGGGCCTATTAATGAGGGTTTAAAGGTCATAAATGCAAGAGGGCCCAAAACTTAGTGTAAAGATACAAATAAATACACTTTACAACACTAAATTAAGGAAAAAATAGGTCTATTTAGTTTAAAAGGGCCCAAAACTTAATGTAAATGTGTAAAACACATTACAACACTAAATCAAGGCAACATTAGGCTCAATTTAATATTAATTATTCCCAAATTAAGTTTGAAAAAGGGATACTTTTTTCTACACTACAGGATGACAAAGGTTATTCCATGATAAGATAGATAAGATTTGAAATGGTTGAGTGTTTCCTAAAGATCATTATTTTCTTTGCATACAAAGACATGTACGTGAAATCTAAGTTGCATGGCATGGTGAACCATAGGATAACATGAGAGCCTTGCATTAAAGGATGCAATACTAAGACCTTGAAAATATGTGATAAAGTTGAGAGAGTCCATCACTGATATTATCGAAGATGCACATTAGGATTCATGCATAGTACTATCATAGCATGAAAAAGAGAAAGGGAAAGAACCATGCAAGGAAAGTCTTTAATAATACTGAAAGTGATAGCAGTCTATGCATGAAGACTTGGCCAAGCAAGGCTAAAGTATCATAGAGGAATGTTGATATATATTGCTCCTAATATTTTCACCTAAACTATTCATTACATTTGATGGTTTAACTACAACATGCAAATAATGATGCAATCCAACTATTTGGACTAGTTTCAAGGTGTTTGCTTTTTGAAAAACTAGAAAAACATAGCGCTAGGTTTTCTTGTAACAAAATTAGCCCCACTTCAAAAGTAGAACATGTGGCAATAATAGTTAACTTTATTTGGTTACAACATAACATGATAGAGAAATGTTGACATAGTTAGAAAATGTTACTTAAAATACTGATGGATTTGCACAATGGACTCTTCAACAACACCATATAGAGAAATCTGCAGTGGTCAATGGTATAAAAGAGAATAAAATATTTTAAATGTATTACAATGATATGACTGTCATCTAATGTGTAATTATTTTCAAAAATGACTGGCTCTGTCATTATGTTTTGCAAAATTTCAATAGCAACACATTATAATGTTATCCTTAATTTTTAAGAATGTAGACATGATTTTTACTATAGTTTGGAATTTTCTATGGTTGAACACTTTGTTATAAAAAAAAGTAAATGGGTGTCTAAGAGTTGATTCAAAGTGCTAAAAGATCAAGGTACAAATAATGAAATGAACTTGAAAACTACAAATCATAGTCACCACATGGAAAATTGTAGTTTACATGTGGATAAATTAGTAATAGTCAGATGGACTGGTGATCTTCGGCCAAAGTCATGTGATTGAGCTGAGTAAAGGGAAGTGTGCTGATAGGAGAACCTTAAAAAGGATTGGTGGTAAAATATTTAGAGAAACAATGAATTAAGTTGGAAGGTTGCATCTTAGAGCTACTCATGTGTTATGGTGTTTTTTGTCACCTAGATAGCATGGTATATAACAAGATTGATGGGATCATATCCCAAAGTCATGGATACCTCCTTCAAAGTGTAAATTTGAAAACTTTGTAGTTTGGGATCTTAGTTCTTGTGATTGCATGTCCCTATGCTTTGTGTTTGGCAACATGGCATTACATGATGATGGAAAAAATGGCAACTTGAAGGTCATCACAATCCATATACTTTGAAAGGTATTGTAGTCATTACGAGTGATGGACGACAAAGTTACAAAGGAAAATCAAGAGGGCAGTGAAAAATGAGTTGTTGAGGGGGATAGTGAGATATTTTAAAGAAAGAGCACTATAACTATGATAATATCAAATTACAAGATAGGGAATTCAAAGACCATGACTCTCATTTGTAGCAAGTAAGAGAAGATAGTCAAAACATAGTGTGAAGGAAAAAAATAAAGAAGTAGAAGATGTGCTCTAACAATCAATTGTTTGAGAAACCTTTTGACAACGATCTATCAAGGAGTCCTTATGAAGACTAGGGGAAAGCTTACAACGTACGATTAAAATTTTGGGAATGATAGTGGCAAGGACAATAAAGAATAGTGACATAGATCAACATAAACAAGTTTTTAAGACATGAAACATGTGTCATCCCTCAGCCTTGTAATCATTTCCAAGCATTTTCCACATGGCTTATGATTCAATTTAAGACCAATTATGAGTAATGGCAAAGGTGGAGGTCAATTATGCTTTCTTCCAAGCATATAGGACAACTTGATGAGCTATGCAATAGATGGAGAGAATATAGTGCAGTTTTGACTTAGTTTGAACCTTTTGAGAATATATGGGAGTTGTTTAAGGGGACTTGGTTGATGGACAAGGTTAAGGCAAGAAATTTTCTTCATCCAAACAGCTTTTTGGAGCATTTTAAGGGGATTCAAAATAGGGATAGTTGTTTTGGATGTCCAAGAAGGTTTGAACCAACTAACTAAAGAAAACATATGTCATCCACTTGTAACACATGTTCCTATTATGTAGCAAGCTATTGAGTAGCTTATAAGCAAGCTTAAGGGAATATTTTATCTAGTTATTTCTCTCTTAGCTTTGCATTGTAACTAGTTTTTCAAAGTCTTTTCAAGCTAGAGCAACTTTGTAACTCTATTTTCAAGCATATGCAGTTGTATGTAATACTTCATTTGATCAATAAAGGTGAATATTTTGCCTTCTCTAATATGTATTTTGTGTGAAAAAACCAATGATTGATATATTTTTTGTGATTTCATATAAATCAACAATGTATGTCTCATTTCTTTCAATACCTTTTGCACATATATACATACCACATGTAGGTCATAGATTATGACAATATTTTGAACAAATTCTAATTGTGAAAATGTCTATTTTTTCCTTTTAATGTTGAGAAAACTTCATCTTTCCTATGAAATACTGATGTATAAGTATATAAAAACCTGATTTGTGCATGAAACAACTTGATGTAGGAGCATCCCTGGTTGCTAAGCAATCTTGCATCAACCAAAAATATTGCATTCATTTGTTTTCTTGCATTTCAGTAGTTACCTATCAAGACCTAGTCTTAGTATTTCATACTG
Organism: Sequoia sempervirens; assembly: GCA_007258455.2. Classification (NCBI taxonomy): domain Eukaryota; kingdom Viridiplantae; phylum Streptophyta; class Pinopsida; order Cupressales; family Cupressaceae; genus Sequoia; species Sequoia sempervirens. The sequence goes on from VDFB02000017.1 coordinate 250,253,621, forward strand.
CATTGTAACATCAAAGCTTGCAGAGAAAGATAAATGATCTTCATTGCAACATCTACATCATATCCAAAATTCAAGTGTTTTGGAGATTCTAGTACAAAGTTATTGCTAAAAAAATATTAGATGTATTTGGACAAAGATCATTCGCCGACCAATCTTGGTTGTTCAAGTGTGCAGACCTATCCCGTGACTTGCAGAGCTCAATAAACCATTTATTAAGGATACACATTCATCGAGGAACCTTCATTCTGATCTGCATTGTGTTTGTCCAAAGATCAAAGAAAATTCATATGTTTGGCCGACCTTCACACGTTTCATCAATTTCGGGGTTTCAGAACCTCTTGAGGTTGATGCGGACCTTTTCTAGAGCCGAGAAGTGATATGTATAGGCATCATGTAGTTGCATTAGAGATCATCATTAGCATCATCATCCTCAGTAGTTTTAGATCATAGATAACGGTTTCAAACTGATGGTAATTCTGGGCTTAACGCCATATCATCTTGTAATTTGTAAGCCTGAGGATAGGGCATGTTGCCAGTGAATAATTGTTCATTTCTATATATTCACGAATGATTGTTATTTCAATTATTTGAGTTTCCATTGTGTTTACTCTTGCTGCAAGGCTAGAAATTCCTATTCCTAGACCCTCCATCCTTGACTACACCAAGTGGTATCAAAGCAAGTTTGTGAACTTTGGAAGAGCGAAGGTGGACAGATCACCGACTTGAGGCAGTTGCACCAGAGCGAGTTTGTGAAGTTGAGCAAGGAATTCTGTAAGATCTTTGTGTGGAAAGATTTCTGACTTGAGGTAGCCTACTTGTGTTTGTCAATAGATCGTCGATTGTGAGGCAGTTGTGACCCTATAGCTAGATCACCAACTTGAGGTAGTTGCACCAAATCCTAGGAAGAGATGCCACCGAGGAGAATTCATACTTCTATTAATGTTGTTGGAAAGATGGATGAGATGATGGAAATGATGCAAACAATGAAAGTGAGATTGGATGTTGTTGAGGAAGACAAAAGAAAAGGCTTAAACCCTAGACCTAATGATGAAAGTGATCATGATGAAGTTCAAGCTATAAACCTAACTAAAGAAACTTCAGAAGAGGAAGAATCAGATCAAGTAAATATGTTGAAGGTTATTTCAAAAATAGGAAAGTGACCTAGAATGCAGATTTCAAACTATACTGGTAACCTAAACCCTAAAGAGTTGATTGATTGGATAAATGACATTGAAGAATACTTTGAAAATGAAGAAATTGAAGATCTAGAGAGAGTGAGATTTGCAAAGACTGAACAAAAAGGACATGCTGCAATATGGCGGAAGGAAGTTCAATTAGAGAGAAACATAAAAGGTAAAGAAAATATTGTGAAATGGGATAGAATGGTGACAAAATTGAAGAACTGGTTTATACCTGTGGACTATGAGTTGGAGCTGCTAAAGAGATTGAAAAACTTGAGGCAAAAGGAGAAGACTATGAAAGAGTACACTGAAGAATTTCATAAGATTGTCATCAAAGCTAGACATAGTGAGGAAAGAAAGGAGAAAGTGGCAAGATATATCAATGGGTCGAGACATTCAAGAAAAAATGAGTCTGGTAAGGATGAATTCGGTAGAGGAAGCATACTAGTTTGCATTAAAGGTGGAGGAAAAGCTAAACAAAGGACATGAACAAAGGCAAAGAGGAAGAGGAGGTATATTTTAGAGAGGAAGGTCACAATATGGAGGAGAAAAATCATATGCAGAGAAAAGCAAGGATAAAGATTCATACCGCAAGGAAGAAAAGGATTCCAGTTAATACTAGAAGGGAAGAGATGACAAAAATTCTTATCGCAATGATGGATATTGGAGAGATGAGAAGGAACATGATAATATATATTTTAGAGGAACCTATTTTAAGAACGAAGGAGAAGGACAGAGAATTTGAGTGTCACCAAGAAGGCAATAAGATTTAAAATCATGCAAGAACCAGATATGCAAAGGAATAACTAGTAAAATCATCAAGTTCCAAAGGAAGTATCGAGAAGGGAGAATCGTTATTCATGAGGAAAGCACTGTTCTAGGAGAAAGAAGTACCTAAGGAAGCACCGCAGAGGAAGAGTTTGTTCCAGATTAGATGCAAAATAGGAGGTAAGTGTTGCAAAGTTATCATTGATAGTGGTAGCACAAATAACCTAGTTTCATAGGAAATGGTGAAAATTTTGAATTTGGAAAGGAGAAAACACCTAGAACCTTATAGGATAGCTTGGATTCAAGATGAGCACAAGATACTAGTAAGTGAGCAATGTCTAGTGAAATTCAAAATAGGATCATATTATGATGAAGTGTTGTGTGATATTATGCCAATGGATGCATGTCATATGTTGTTGGGTAGACCTTGCTAGTATGATAAGAAAGCTATACATGATGGGAGAAGGAATACTTATAGCATAACGCCCAATGGAAAGATAATCACCTTGACACCTTTGGAGGATGAACCTAAAAGTGAATTATGTGGTATGACTAGAATCAATTTGGTAGATGGAAGGAAACTTTTGGATGGATTGAGACATGAGAACATGTGTTTTTCTTTGATTCCAAGGAAGTGCGAAGCCATAGATGTAGGAGAAGAAGAACCACCAAAGAAGGAAGTCACTAAACTATTAACAAAGTACCAAGATCTTGTATCAGAGAATGTGCTAGATGGATTACCATCAATCCAAAGTATCTGTCATCATATAGATCTTATTCCAGGAGCTAGTTTTCCAAACAAAGCTGCACACTGGATGACACAAGGAGATAATGCAGAGCTAAACAGACAGATACAAGACTGCTAAAGAAAGGACTGATCAAAGAAAGTATGAGCCCATGTGTGGTACCAGTTGTACTTGCACCTAAGAAATATGGAGAGTGGAGGATGTGTACAAATTCAAGAGCTATCAATAAGATCATAGTGAAGTACAAATTCCCATTACCTAGGATGGATGATATCATGGAAAATCTGAGTGGAGCAAAGTATTTCACCAAGATAGACCTGAAGAGTGGATACCATCAAATTAGGATCAAAGAGGGAGATGAATGGAAAATTGTTTTCAAGAAAAATGAGGGATTGTATGAGTGGTTGGTCATGCCATTTGGACTAACTAATGCACCTAGTACATTTATGAGGTTGATGAATGAAGTCTTGAAGAGATTCTTGGGTAAGTTTTTCATTGTTTATTTGGATTATATTCTAATTTTTAGTAAGACTAAGAACATTTGGAGCACATCAGACAAGTATTTTAGAGGCTAAGAGAAGATAAGTTTTTGATAAACATCAAGAAGTGTAGTTTCATGAAGGAAGAACTAGTGTATTTTGGATTTGTGATATTTGCAGAAGGATTGAAGATGGATACTGAGAATTTTAAAGCAATAGTTGAACGGCCTACATCTGTGAATGTTGAAGTAAGATCATGTTATGGATTAGCAACTTTTTACCAAAATTTGATCAAAAAATTTAGTGGTATTTGCACACCTATGACAAAAAAAATGAGGGGTGACCAGGAGGAATTCAAGTGGACATCTGGAGCACAAAAGAGATTTGAGTTGTTAAAGCAAAAGGTAACAAAACAACCTGTGTTTGCATTACCAGACTTTGATAAGGTATTCCAAGTAGATTGCGATGCTAGTGGAAGTGCAATAGGAGCTGTGTTGAGTCAGGAAGGGAGACCAATAGCCTACTTCAGTGAGAAGTTGAATGATGCCAGGAGAAGATATTCAGTGTATGATTAGGAATTCTATGCAATAATACAAGCCTTGAAGAAGTGGAGACATTACTTGTTACCTAAGGAATTTGTGTTGTATACGGATCATAAAGCTTTACAATATTTGAATAGTCAGGGGAAGTTGAACCAAAGGCATATGAGATGGGTAGAGTTCTTGCAAAGTTATATATTTGTGTTGAAACAATGGAGTGGGAAGTCAAACAAGGTTGCAGATGCATTGAGCAGGAGAAGGAGTTTGTTGATCGAGATGAGAATTGAAGTATTAGGTTTTGAAGAACTGAAGCATATGTATGAGGATGACATTGATTTTGCTAAGGAATGGAAGGCTTGCAAGGAACCTTTATAGAGACAAACATAAGCAAATGGCTGGATTATTTCATTCAGGAAGGTATGTTATTTAAGAAAAATTAGTTATGCATTCCTAGAAGTTCAATGAGAGAGAATTTGATCGAGGAAAAGCATTGTGGAGGATTAGCAGGAAATTTTGGAATTGATAAGACCGTAGCATTGGTGAGTGAGAACTATTTTTGGCCACAGTTGTACAAGGATGTCAGGAAGTATGTTCAAAGTTGCAGGATTTTTCAAGTTGCAAAAGGAAACAGTCTGAACGTTGGGAAGTATACACCATTGGAAATACCAGAGAGACCACAGGAGGACATTAGCATGTATTTTATGTTGGGATTACCTAAGACACCTAGAGGATATGATTATGTATTTGTGGTTGTGGATATATTTTCTGAGATGGTGCATTTCATACCTTGTACAAAGACCAGTGATGCAGTACATGTTGCAGACCTATTTTTTAGGGAGATTGTAAGATTACATGGACTACCAAAGAGTATAGTATCAAATAGGGACACTAAATTCGTTGGATATTTCTGGAAGACATTGTGGAAGAAGATGAAAACAAATTTGAAGTATAGTTCGACATTTCACCCATAGATAGATGGAAAAATAGAAGTGATAAAATAGATTTTTGGGGAACTTGTTGAGGTGTTTGACTGAAGGAAAAGTGGGAAATTGGTACTTAATACTACTGCAAGTAGAATTTGCATACAACAATTCCGTAAACCAAAGCACAGGGAAGACACCATTTGAAATTGTGACAAGACAACAACCTAAAGGAGTAGCAGAATTAAGAGATATAAGTATGGAGAACAAAAGGAGTGTGCAGGTAGGAGAATTTGCAGGATTCATGGATACAATGCATACTCAAGTTAAGAACCACCTAGAGAAGATGAACAATACATACAAGGAGAGAGCGGATAAGAAGAAAAGACATAAGGAGTTTGTAGTGGGGGAGGAAGTAATGGTATATCTGAGAAAAGAAAGATTCCTAGTTGGGACATATAAAAAAAGTTGAAGATGAAGAAGTTTGGACCTTGTAAGATCATTAGGAAGTTTGATTCTAGAAATGCATATGAAGTGGAGCTACTGGAGGAGTTTGGCATATCACCTATATTCAACATTGCAGACCTATACCACTATCATGAAGGAGAGTCATTGAAGGATAGAGAAGTTGGTTTGCCGAACCAGATAGCACATCATTTGGAGGAAATTGAGGAAATTTTAGATAGCAGAGTTGGACTCAGTACCAGAGGAAGGCAATACAAGGAATATCTAGTTAGAAGAAAAGGAAGACCGAAGGAAGATTCATCACGGATTTCTCAGGCTGAGGTAGACCGCATTGGTTTTCCTCTAAACTCTGGAAAGTGAGAGGCTCATTTTTCGTCAACCTCGGGTGTCTAATGCAAGAGAATCCCTGGTTGCCAAGCAATCTTGCATCAACCAAAAATATTACATTCATTTATTTTCTTGCATTTCAGTAGTTACCTATTAGGACCCAGTCTTAATATTTCATATTGCATTGTATTGTATTGTAACATCAGAGCTCGTAAAGTAGGATATATGATCTTCATTGCAACATCTACATCATATCCAAAATTCAAGTGTTTTGGAGATTCCAATACGAAGTTATCGCTAACAAAATATCAGTTGTATTTGGACAGAGAGCATTCACTGACCAGTCTTGGTTGTTCAAGTGTGCAGACCTATCTCATGACTTGCGGAGCTCAGAAAACCATTTCTTAAGGATGCACATTCATTGAGGAACCTTCGTTCCGATTCACATTGTGTTTGTCCAAAGATCAAAGGAAATTCATATGTTTGGCTGACCTTCACACGCTTCATCAATTTTGGGGTTTTGGAACCTCTTGAGGCTAAAATAAACCTTTTTCTGGAGTTGGGAATTGATATATATAGGCATCATGTAGTTGCATTAGAGATCATCATTAGCATCATCATCCTCAGTAGTGTTAGATGGTAGATAAGGGTTTCAACTCACATGTATTTATGGGCTTAATGCCATATCATCCTATAATCGGTAAGCTTGAGGGCAGGGCATGTTGCCAGTGAATAATTGATCATTTCTATATACTCATGAATGATTGTTATTTCAATTCTTTGAGTTTCTATTGTGTTTACTCTTGTTGCAAGGCTGGACAACCCTACTCATGGACCCTCCATCCTTGATTGCACCACAACTTGTTCATTTGATCATATTGTGAGTCCAAATAACAATGTAGGTTTGAGATAATTTTTGTGCATCACCTTATTAGTTAGGTTTCATTTTATGTTTCATTTTCCCCTTTCTTAGCATTCAACAATAGTATAGGCTAATTACGTGAAGTCTCAAAGGGAACCAAACCTCTTTAGAGGTTGATCTCCATTATTTGAGCTCACACTTGGGGAGATCATCCCATGTTTCACTAGTAGGATGAGTTTTACAACTCAACAAGGGTGCACTTCTAAGTGACATCAAGAATATAGAAGCCAAAAAATAGAGACAAAATAATGTATGATGACCTCACCTTTCATTTACAACCATATAGAGGACTAAAGATGGATAGCAAATATACAAAACCCAAAAAAATAGAGATGAAGCAATGTATGACAACATCACCTTCCATTTATAGCCATACAAAGGAGTGAAGTGAAGAAACACCTTTTCAAAAATAAAAAATCAAAGATACAAAAGTTTACAAAAAAAGGTTCATTATCTTAGTGAGGTTTAACAATCTCTCCTCCAAACACAAACTCACTCTCTTCACATTGGGATCAAGAAATCCCCTAGAAGCCATGGCCAAAGGTGAGTGAAAATGAATAGAATTTGGTACCAAACTAAATGATGTTTCATAAAGAAGAGGGTCGTTAATGAAGTAGCAATGGTAGAGAAATCCCCTAGAAGAGGGTCGATAGTGAAGTGGCAATGGAAGATTAATGCTATAGTATGCAACATCAAAGGCTCTATCATTTTAGGACCTGACACCATCCCGAACACCAAAATGTGGAAAGGCATGAAGTTAATGTAATGGGTTGGTAGTGGAGTGTGAAGCAACATGGGATAAATATTACCATATTAGAATGATATGTTCCCATCCGTTGTTTGATCCCACAATATGGTGTAAATGTACTAGATATATTGGGAACTACCATAAGGGATCTTCATGATCAACCTTCGGTCAACACTTAAAATGGTAAAAAATTATGGGGTCTCCTCCTCGTTGTCCTCCACATGGTAGCTAACTTGGACACCCCTAACAAGAATATTTTTAAGTTGGTCACATCATTGCATGTGTGGCATGTAAATAATATGGTCTTTGTCTCACGTGGTGTTCCACATGAACCTCACAAGATATAGTGTCCCACTAAGGGTCCCTCTTAGGACTATATCCCATTAAATAGACTCATTAAATATGGAATTACACATTCTATACCCTGCCATAGTGGATAGTTGAATAAAATTTATTGCTAATAATGTGGCAAGTCAATAAAATATGTTAATAAGATTGCTTTTTTTTTTAAAATATTTGTCTTCCATCTATATAATATAAATTTTTACAAGGTTCAACGCTCTATTATTTATGATCCAAACATCAATAAATAATAATTTCAAACAACTCAAGCCACTCTTTCTTACTACACAAATAAATTTCCAACTAGAGTTGAAGAAAACAAGCCCCCATTCCCATTCTTTACTCTCATTGGTAAACTTAATTAGATCATCACCTACACATTTTTTTTCATACAAGTGAAGAAAAATGCCACAACCTTAATCGCCTAATTTTTAATTGAAAATAAAATGAAAACAAAAAATGTTCGACTACTCAATTGTCTGCTAATTTCAAAATTGTTCACTTGTAATGTTGTCAACTCAAGTAGAGCTCGGTATTGCAATACTATACTCAAGTTGAATGAAGCACCTTTCAAATCTTAGTCATCTAACTATTGACATTTCAGCCCAAATGTAGAGCATTTAAAACTCAAGATTTCACATTTTCAAAGTGATGCTTACACTTCTATAACCTTTGTTGAATAATGCAATAATATAAAGTATCTATGTTAAATATTATATTAAATTTTTGTAAGGCTTAAAAGATCACTATTTTTTTTTTAATAAAACTTGTCCATATTTTTTTTTTTTTATAACCAAAAAATTAAAAAACATTTTTAAAAATATCTTCATTAAATAATGTAATAATATAACATGTGTAATCTAAATATTATATTTAGTTTTTGTAAGATTAAAGACCTATATTTTTTAAAAATAAAACTTATTTATATTTTTCTTTCACAATTAAAAACGAAATAAAAGACTAATAAAATGATAAAGATCAAACCATACCAAAATTTTAACAATTAAAAAATATATTCACAATAAAAAAAAATACCAATTTACCAAAATATTTATACCTATCCATATTTTGATCACCTTCCAATACTAAATATCCTTGACTTAAGGAAAAGAGCTTAATTTTCACTATTGAGTGCACTTTGAATCTTGCCCTACTACTAATTTTTTTATGACAAAAAGATTATTACTGCTACTCTACACGGATCTCCAACTACAAGAAGGATATAAACATCAATTAGACACTTCATTTAACAAAATTTACATATAAAGATATACAACGGTTTGCATGAAAGCTCTCTGCAGGATATTTACATCCTCCACCAAATACTATACTTGTACTTCTATTAATTGAAGTCCCTTAAAGCCCATTAAATTCTCCAACAAAATCCCTAGACATTCAGCCAATTAAAATACAGATAATTAATTTTTAACATAGTTTCTATTATATTATATGCATCTCCACATCAAAACAAACATAACAACACAGTTTAATAAGAAAACAAACTTCCTTTCATTATGTTCGTTATGAGGTCAAAGAATACAATTAGTATAAAGAATAATTTATTACTTCATAAGAATAAATGAATAAAGAATTATAACCAGACAAGAGTTCGGAGCACTCTAGTCTGTTAAAAAATTGTATACGGCACTCTTTAAAATTTGTTTGTCTAATTTAGACCAAGGTCTTGCAGGAGCGCGAGGTGGGATCCCACATTGCTGGGAGAAGGAACGTGCGGCTGTTGACGCCATGGGCGTTGTAGCTGGCCCCTGTCGTCTCATCCACCAACAATTGGCCGGGGTAACCGGGATAAGCCCCCTTTCCATACGTTCCAGGACATGCTGAGACTGCCTCCAACGGAGCAGCGGCGTCTCCTTGGAAGTATCCTGACTTGAACGGATTCGTCACTGCTCCTGCAATGCTCGCCGCAATGTTGATGATCATTCCATCGATGCCCACATCGCCGTTGGGCGGCAGCAAAGGAGGGCTCTGTGGGCCGTAAAGAGGCTGATGAAATGGCCATGCGCACTGCCCCGGGCACTGCTTTGCTGAGTTTCCCACCCAGGCATACGCGTATTCAATGCCTGCTTTGCTGCTGCCATGGAATCCGCAAAAGCTACTGCAGAAGTTCTCCACCATAACATCCTCAGATGTGAGCACCAGATACAACTCCACCTCACCATTGCTTTTCTTCTTCTCAGGCAGAGGCAGAGCTCTGGACTGGATAGCATTCTTCACCAACACGGCAATGTCACTTCTTTTCAGTGACTTTCCCAGAGAATAAGCTCCGTCCAGCTTCTGCTTCCCCAGCCTTGGATTTAGGGGTTGGGCTTGATTTAGTTTGGAATGGGCAGAGCCTTTGTAGGCCTCTGTTGTTTTCCACCAGGAGGACACAGAGGGAGAAGCCTGCTTGCCGTTTCCCATTCCCAATGACTGCACAAAATCGGCCACAATGGTACGTTGCGTGGAAGTGAAATTGCCGTACCAAATGGGATGAAGATTGAGAATGGATGCTGTGGTAAGCAGAGGGCCATTGTGGTATTGCAGAACAAGAGGCTCTTCTTCCACCAAAGCAGAGAGCTTTCTCCACTGAGCAAGGGGTCGAGCTGCGGCATCCACTGTGAACAATGCCGCCATAAATACTAGAATTAAGTGTATCAGAATCCTCTGAAACCCTAAAACAGCCATGTTTACTGGGTTTATTTGCAGGGGAACACAGATTTGAAAGATAGAGTGTATAATCAAATAAGAAAGTGTGATGTGGGAACAAGTAAGAAGAGGATGGGGATTAAATAGGGTGATAGTGCGAAGTCAAAGCGGCAAGGGCAGCTTATACCGCTGGCAATCACCACGAACGCGAAAAACAAGCAAGCAATTTGCAATGTAGCTTGCCTTTGTTGACGCGGCGATATTTAAGTAAAATACAGCTATCTTATGTCTGGATGGTATGCATTACGCGTGAATGAAATAAAAGCACATCTTCCGCTAGTCGCCGTCGTGCTTGCGTGCTTGATGGGGTAACATTCGTTTGCCGTTGCAAATAAGACAATGTTATTTGAGATTGCACGAGTCATGCTTGCAGGGGCAAAATTTATTGCAGTTGTATTCCCTTCCTTATCAAAGAAAAGGTTATTTTTAAAATAAGTTGCGCAAATTTCTAAACGCGGAAAGTGAAGATTCAATCTAAAGAGCTTCGAGTGTATTTCATAGAGCTCGGAGTGCATATACACCGTCCTAACAATATTTTCGACAAGTGAATTTCTACAATCTTATGGAGTCTTTCTAATACAAAAGTTTATTACCTAGTTCAAAATACTAATATTTGTTTCAATAAAAAATAATTACAAATTATTTAATAGATGAGTGTTTTAATTAATGTTATAATTATTATAATGTTAAATATCATTAATTATTATATCAATATATAACTTATAATCAAATTTTGGTGTGTAATATGTATGTTAAAAATTGTTGAATGTTAAGTAGTAATTTATTTTCTTTGTTTTACATTCAGTCGTGTAATACATTAGATCAATTGGTAGGGCATTAAACAAATCAAGTTGTGTGTACGATCAAGAACTTGATAGACAAGTGGCAACTTTAAATTGAGTGTTCATCCTCTTATATTAACTTTATCTCTCTTCCTTTGTTTCTCTCTCTCTATCTTTTTATGTCTCTCTCTTCCACTTTTTTTTATCACTCTCCATCTTTGTTCTTCTTTGTTCTTCTATCATTCACACTCTCTTTCTTTTATCTCTACATATATATCTCTTTCTTTCATTATCTATTTCCTTCTCTACCTCTTTCTTCCTCTTTGTTTTTTCTCATCTCTCTATATCTCTTTGTCCATTTCTCTTATGCTCTCTTCATTCTACTTTTTGGCTATATAAATCTTATTCAATTAATAAAGAGATATGAGGAAATCAAAGCCACTAGGGTTTCAATGTGAGTATTAGGAGCCATTTCTTAGGCGGCTATAATGGTGGAGCATTTGTTCAAGTGGTTGATCACCTTGAAGTTCAAACATAAATCAGACCTACAACGTTCATTTGTAAAGTTTGCTAAAATGTATGAGTTTGGTGAAATATGTTGCCACCCTTTGCTGTCTTGAGTACTCTACTTTATATAAGATAGAGTATTCATTAGTGTCCAATAAAACCATAACACTGTTTAGTTTATCTTATTATATGTATGGAAAAATATATTTTTCACAAATCATATAACACCATGCACCCAAACAAGGATTTCATCTCCCTTACACAAAGTAATCCAATACCACACTTGAAGATTATCTTCCCAAAATAGAAACTATAACTTTTGCCAGCTGTAACTCCCTCAACAATACATGCAAAGTAAACTACAACTCCCAAGTGCCCCATAAAGACTCTAATTATAACTCGTGTGAATCTTCATATTCCAAAGTGATATTTCATTTTCCTTTTCCCTCTTACATATATTCTTGGAATAATATTCCAAATAACTAAAGAACAATAATTGATAATGTTGTCCCCACCATACATGGGCATCTCATTTCACCCCTTCCATGTTTAGAGTAGAAAATATATTAATTAACCATCCATATAATTAAATAAATATTCTATACATAGGGATTTGTATGGTAGATAGCACCCAATCCCAATTAAAAGAAGAAATGATAAGAAAATGAGTTTTTCTTTCTACATGGCAATAGACTTGATTTAGAATTTCTCCCATCTCATGGTGTATTCTTTTTAATTTGAAGTATAATGTAAAAATAAATAAATAATGGAAATAGAATTAAACCTTGTTATAGAGAAGATAAGATTTTAGAATACAAAGAAATTAAAGTTATGAACATGCAACCATGAATTTTATTCACAAACAATAATTAACATCCACTCTTGTATTCATGAATTTGATTGCATTAACATTCAATACTAAATATCTTGTGAAAATATGCACAAAATATTAAAGATGACTCTAATAGCCTATTGACCATACTCTTACATGAGAACAAAAACAACTTCTCATACAAAAATGGGAGCATAAATTATAAATGCATAACAAATCCCAAAAAACGTACTAGCTAATCTAAACACTAAGTGAGATACACTTTTCTACTTCTTTCACTACGGCTGCATTTATCTTAAAATTTTGAGCTTCAATAAAAATTTTAGTTTATCATCTTCTAGGTTTAATCACACATTGGTCTATGATAGAGAGTTTAATAGTTTATAAGCTAGAGGGGACACTTAAATAAACTAACTCTTAGGGATAATCCACACATTTCCTCACTCTCTATCTTTGAGATTTACATAATTAGGCTTCTCCAATACTTTACCTATTTCATTAAACGAATTGTAGAAACGCCACTTAACTTTTGAAAACACGATTTATCAAGCAAAAAACATAATTTAGTGACTTTTGTGATCAATCAAGCAAAAAAATGTGAAACCTTTGAAAACATGAATTTAATTCAAATATTGTGTCTTCACACTTTCCTCACCCTTATCACTTATTTCTTCAAAAAATAACAAAATGACACTTTTCAAAAACATTATTTTTGTTGCATTTCTTCACCTCAATTGTCATTTTTACATGAATTGTACTCCTTTGCTATAACTTTCCTGTTTGGAGTTTGTTTTTCTCCTAAATTGAAGCATTAAAAAGATCTCTTGATAAGCTATAGATAGAGGATTGGTCTTGTTTTGAGATACATAGAACAATATGAATTCACAACAAAGAATATTTGTGTTATTTCATAATGTTTAGAGCATACATGTATCATAGAGATGCACATGAAAAAAATATTCACCTAAGCACGATCATTTTCTAGAGGTTGTTGAGGTTTTCCTAGATCTCAATTATGTACTAAGGTCCCTAGATAGAGCCAATTGTTATCTCCAATTTGTGTAAATAGGGATAACACCTCCAATCAACTCATTTCAAGACAATTAAAGCTTCATTTTATAAGTTTAGGGTCTATGTTTTTAAACTCAAGTAATTAGTGACATTCAAAAAATGGTATGGACATTAAGTACATGCATATGATCCTAGTGTGGTTAAACTTCAAAGAACACATTACTTGTAGACTACATTACACAATGGATAATGCACTACAATATAATTTGGCTTCATCAATTCATATTCATACATCAAGTGACCTAAGGGGTCGAATTGTCATATATGTTGGTCAAATTTGCCTAATGAAGTTTTATGGTGTATTTAATAACCACCATTTTAGTTATTTTTTCCTCTGTGCATAAATTTAAAATGATTTAATCCTTTTTTAAAATTAAAAAATTATAAATGTTCACAGATATTTTATTTATGGACTTAGGACATAAAAAGATTATCATTTATATTTTAATTAAGAAAAATATGGAAAGAATCATGCAATATCTTCCTCTCCCTAGGAAAATGAAAAGTGAGATGATTATAGTTTTAAAAAAAAGATTTATTTTAAGACTTAGATATTCATGCAAAGTTCCATATTATTTCTAAGACCTAACTAATAAATGGCGTATATATTGTAATGCGGAGATAGTAATTATTGAGGGAAGGACTTCTAGAATTGTGAATTTGATCACATTTAGTCACTTTTTCATGTTCAATGTTGTTGATGAATAATAATTTTGTTATGATAGATGTAATTTCATTGTTCAACTATCTTTATACTAATGATGAATTTATTATAACATATATTGCAAACTTATGTCAAAGTCAAAAATCTTACAAATTATAGAAAAATAATTAATAATATCAAGCTTTGTGCTACATTATTAATTATGGAATGATTTGATCCTCGTAATATCATTCTTCTTATTAACTTATATTTTTTAATATTAAAATTAATTTACAAATATAAGTTAGAAAGAACAACATAACATAATATTTACAATTAAAAATCAACAACAAAAATACTAATGAAAGGGCATTCGTATTCCTACAAGCTCCATAATAAACAAACACTGATCTAAATGAAATTAACCATTTGTATTAAAATTCAAAAACCATCAAATATCATCACATAAGGGTGAAAGTTATTGAAAGCCATACCAATATCATTGTCCACATTTGAAGCACCAAGCACCAAAGGTAAAGACCAACTCGATATCATTGTCTAAAACAAAAGGCAATGTCACCAACAAATATAAGAACTTGGACAAAACAATAATCAACTACTAGTTACATATATTTAGAAACTTTCTTACTACCATGTCTATAGACCTAATGCTCTACAGTATTCATTAAAGTGTAATCCTAAAATCAACACATTCTTTCAACCAATTATCTAAATACATACTAATAGGAACAACAAGGTATGGAGCAAAATAATCTTTATCATTACTATTTGATAAGATTGAATCATTAATCAGAACACCAAGAAGGTTTTTTTTTGAAATCTCATCCACAATTTTTTTCCATTTATTAATAATGGCAGTAGGAATGGAAGAATTTAAATCAATAGTTGTAATGACATCAACAAAAGGAACCACTCAAAACAAACATGAGAAAGGACAAGGAACCACATCGACTACCTTAACAAAGCCAATTGAAGGATTAGATAGACCAATAAAAGTTGCAATAGGGGTCTTAGGCACCATAGGAACAAAGAAACTTCCAACAATAGCTAGACTCAGACCATGTGGATCAGCAGGAAAAAGATCATTTGGATCAACAAAAAAGAACAATTGAAGGAACTTGAGATTTTGAAGATTAGATAGCACTAGATGCATATCAAAAGAAGAATAATCTTTAGGACTTTAAAACATCACTGTATTATTATTTTGTTGCTGTCAAACATTATTATCATAGAAAAATAATTTGTAAATTTTAATAAAATTATCTTTTATTTTAACAATCATTATTTCTTTTTGTGAGCATAAATTTGTAGTTTCTTCATTTATCAAAAAAAAATCATGTGTATGTGTATGTGTATAATGTTAAAAAATCTGAATAATAATGCATGAGGTGTCTAAATGCTGTTTTTGTATAAAACTACACCCCTCGATGTCCATATGTTGTTTTTTAATAAAACAACTACACCCCTTCAAACATAGAAGGTAGTTGTCTTAAACTATTAACTATACTCGAAAATCATTGTTATACATTGTTTACCCCATAATTATATTGCTTTAAGCAAACAGCGAAACTTAAAATAAATTAAACAATCTAACCTTTTTAAATTTTTAAATTTTCAAAATATAAAATATATTTAAAAACAATCCATTTTAAGTGATTAGAAAGAGAAATAAATAATATACGCAGGAATTAGCAGCTGCTATAGTTAATGCTTTCGCATGGACTAATAAAGAATGATGTTTCGTGGTTTATTGAATAAAATGAATGTATGAAAAACTATTTATTAATTTTTTTAAAAATGAATAAAGAATTGTATACGACAGTTTCCAAAAAATGTTACGGGTGATTCAGACCAAGGTCTTGCAAGAACGCGAGGTAGGATCCCACATTGCTGGGAGGAGAAACGTGCGGCCGTTGAGGCCGTGGGCGTTGTAACTGGCCCCTGTTGTCTCGTCCACCATCAGTTGCCCGGCGTAACCGGGATAAGCTCCGCTTCCATATATGCCCGGACACGCTGAGACTGCCTCCAACGGGGCTGCGGCCTCTCCCTGGAAGTATCCTGAGTTAAAGGGATTCGTCACTGCTCCGGCAACGGTCGCCGCAATGTTGATGATCATACCGTCTATGCCCACATCACCGTTGGGCGGCAGCAGAGGAGGGCTCTGCGGGCCGTAAAGAGGCTGATGAAATGGCCACGCACACTGCCCCGGGCACTGCCTTGCAGAATTCCCAACCCACGCGTACGCGTATTCAATGTCTGCTCTGCTGCTTCCATGGAACCCGCAAGAGCTACTGCAGAAGTTCTCCACCATAACATCCTCAGATGTGAGCACCAAATACAACTCCACCTCGTCATTGCTTTTCTTCTTCTCAGGAGGCGGCAGAACCCTGGACTCGATAGCACTCTTCACCAGCACAGCAATGTCACTTCTTTTCAAGGACTTTCTGAGAGAATAAACCTCGTCTAGCTTCTGCTTCCCCAGCCTAGGGTTTAAAGGTTGGTCTTGGTTTGATTTGGAAGGGGCGGATCCTCTGTAGGCCTCCGTTGTTTTCCACCAGGCGGACACAGAGGGAGTGGCCTGCTTGCCGTTTCCCATTGCCAATGACTGCACAAAATCGTCCACAATTGCACGCTGCGCGGAAGTGAAATTGCCGTACCAAATGAGATGAAGATTGAGAATGGGAGTCGTGGTGAGCAGAGGGCCATTGTGGTATTGCAGAACAAGAGGTTCTTCTTCAACCAGAGCAGACAGCTTTCTCCACTGTGCAAGGGGGCGAGCTGCAGCATCCACAGTGAACAACGCTACCAAGCTTATTAACAGTAAATCCATCACAATTCTTTGAGCCCCTAAAACAGCCATTTTTGTGGGGCGTACTGCAGTCAGAAAAGAGATTTGAAAGCTTTTGATCTACAAAGAAGTGAGAAAGTGTGGTTTATGAACAAGGAAGAGAAGGATGGGATTTAAATAGGCACAGACAGCTAAGTCAAAGCGGGATGAAAAGGATTGACAACAGGGCTTATACCGCTGGCACTCAAAGGGGCGAATAACAACTGAGCAATTTGCCCTGGGGCTTCCTTCCTGACAGATTTTACCATTGAAGCGGCGGGCTTCCCCAAAAGACAGCTCTCTTCTGCGTAGATGCTAAGCATTGCGCGTTTGAAATAATATCTGATGCTACAGAGTAAATGGAACAGTTGTGCTTTGCTGGCGAAAAATTGAATGCCGTGACAAATAGGCAGTTTTGTCAGCTTCAAGTTTTAAAGGAGATAATTAGTTTACCTAAAATCCCTAAAAAATAATTGTTGCAGCAAAATTCAAAGCACGGGCACGCCGCACGCTAGTACGTTACAGAGACGGCACTTTTTACGCCGCGTGAATGCAGATATGCGGTGGGTGTGGAAATTACGAACGGATATTGCGCTGGATCATGTTTTCATGCATTCCTTTGGAAGCCCTTTTGTTTGTTGTAATTTATAATGCAGGTTTGCACTATTAGGCTTATTTTTTAAATTAATTAAAATAGTTATTAATATTTCATTAGTGGGGAAATTTTATGGTTAAGTATGTTCAATGCTACGAGGGATGAGTGAACAGTTCTTTTGAACCACTACTCCTAAAATTTGAGTTAATGAGATTGACTCACAACTATATAGTTGAATCTTGATAAAATATCACAAATATTTTAATTTTTTGGATGTTGCATGGTTCTATATATTAAATTTTATATTGTGGTAAGAAACTCTAATTACAAGATCGCGCACAAACATTGAGATAGAGATCAACACTTAATTGTCACATATTAACCTAGAGAATTAGTTGTCAAAAGTCTAGTTTGTATTTGTAAATGGTGTGATATGATTTGA
The DNA here is from genome assembly GCA_007258455.2 of Sequoia sempervirens. Lineage (NCBI taxonomy): Eukaryota > Viridiplantae > Streptophyta > Pinopsida > Cupressales > Cupressaceae > Sequoia > Sequoia sempervirens. The sequence continues at coordinate 250,271,484 of VDFB02000017.1, forward strand.
GGATTTTTTATATATAGAAATAATTTTAAATTTTTAGAGAGAAAAGAGATTTTTTACTCTCTTGTGTTCACTTATTTTTTATTTTGACATATATACATTGTCATAACACTTAATTTAGTGGGTTTTGTACATAAGTTGACTTGAAACCTATCAACTTATTAGCCTTTATTAGCCCTAAATGGTTTGAACCAATTCTTATTACGAATATTCATATAGCCTAGACTTAACTGCAAGTACAAAGATATCCACTAAGTAACACACCCTTATGATCTTGTCATCATAATCCAAATCTCTTTTCTCGCTTTTTTAAGCATACCCTCTCAAATAATTTGACTATTACCCATCAACTTGCATGCTAAAGCACTTTGAATTGACCACTAAGGATCTTGTGTGTAAGGACGAGGCTTAGATCATTAGTTCATATCAAATATAAAAAACTTAATCTTATTAGAAAGCATCAAACCTTGCAACGACATTTGGATCATGGATATTACCCATAGAATTATCATCTGAACATATTTGCATCTTTGTGTTGAGTGTTTTTCAACCTTTTTTATGTGCAATGGGGGCTAACTAGTAATCAAAGAATTTTCCACACTTCCCTTTGCATATCAATAGTAATCTCCCTAAGATGCTTCTCAACACCACGCAATTTCAAACACTAGAAAATTCACATATAAACAAGTTATACAAATTCATAGGAATAGAGGATATTTCTCTCTACTAAGATTAAACCATGTCAAGATGACAAGATGATGGGCACAATGTCGTCCCAAAGAATTTTATTTTTTTCAATAGGTTTGTGACAATAAATATATTACTCATACAATATCAAATTTTAGATTTTGATTGTTGACTACACTTTATAGGCTAGTCATTCATCATTGACTACCAAAATAGCCAAAATAGAGCTAACCCATTCTAACCCCTTCAAATTCACTTGCATTTGCTTTCCTAACTTTTTTATCCAAGTCTAATTATATAAATTATTTTATATTATTTTATTAGATTTAAATAATTATAAAGTTGTGTTTAATTTTCTTACATTTTGGTGAACCTTGACTTTTTGAATCACTATGGGGTTTTCCCCTAGTATTCTCCTTTGTGTGATTTTCATTGCTAGATCTTAGTTATAGATTACCACCAATCCTTGTAATTGTCTTCCTTTAACTCTTTTTCAATGTATTCTCACAATTTATTGCATCTAATCCTTGTTAATTGTGTACCCCTTGACCATAAGGATGGTGGCAACTATTCCATGGATGCAATGTTTCAATGTGTATCTAATTTTTTGTCCAAATATTTAAACTTTACATCACTTTTCCTTCCATTTTACATGCTTTAACTTTACTTTTTCATGTGAGCTTAATGATGACTACATTCCATCCATGATCTACCATAGTGATTTAACTCTTACTACATCCCGAGCTACTCTATTGATATGTTTAGGGATGATTTATGTGATGGTGCTCCATCTCTCTTGGGTACTTATGATTTTTTTATAGTTAATGATGATATTTCTTAAATGCATCTTATAATAGTTATTCTACATTCGTGGACACTCGTATACATGGACCTAATGTTTTAGAGTTTCTTAAGATTATTTATTTAGCGAGGAACTTATTGATGCTTGCGTAATTTATGAGTGTGCTTTATCTTCTTTCTTAAATGATACCATCATGCTTAATAATGATGTTTTTTCTCAAGTAATCTAGGATAGTGTTGCAAATATTATTGATGCTCCAATGTATTATAATGGATTAGTTCATGTTCTTTTTGACACACATTATTAGAGATCCAACGATTATTGGATTTAGTGAAAATAAAGATGCACATTCATGTATGTCAAATAATGTTTACTTATATTATGATCACATGCATGATGATTCTTTTCTAATCAATGTATTTAAATTGATGAGGCTTTACTATGGTTTGATATGTCTCATACTTCTTATAATTCATTAATTTCTCTCATGTGTTCTTTCATTGAGTACTTTACTCCTTAATTGCATAGTTATTCTAATCTTTGGATACCTGTAGTCACCACTCCTTATGAGGTCTTATAAATTCATATATGTTTTTTTAATGACACAAAATTTTAGATGTTCATATTGATTCTACAATGAAACATTATGTACCTTCTCATGATACATAATCTTTTGAGGACCATATTAGTGTATATTATTAGATCACACAATTCCTTATACATATCACATTATCCAACATAAGTAATTTGATAGCATGGAAATAAAAATAAATGAAGAAATTTGTTGTGATATATTCTTATTTCTATTTGGATCATTTGAGGATGGTGTATATGCAGTTGATGATTATTGTATTAAATTTTTTTCAGCACTCCTTAAAATTTCTCATAATATAATTCCTAATATTAATAATCATGGCGTTTCCAAGTTAAGGAAGTTATGCACTATACACCCATTACAGATTCTAGAGTTGTTCTCAATTCTTATAAAAATGAGTTAGAATTCTTTAATCCTCTTTTATGTATTTTTTGTTTTGCTCATATTACAATAGATTCAAATTTCTCCAATGACTATATTCACAATAGTTTTAACTTTCTAATAGATCCAACTACCATGAAACCAAATAACTACCAAAGTTAATAAAATGCACACTACTCAATTCCTAACAATGATATATGTTTTACTTTTTTGTGTTTTTCTTCCTTATCTTCATAGCTAATATGTGGATGACATAAAAATCACCTTTAATGGTGCATGTTGACATCAGTGTTCATGAACATTAATTTTGTTTCATAGCCTTCTTTTCTTTGTATTAAATCTTCTTATGTGTGGTTTCCTGTGGATTTGGGATGGTCAAAAGTAATAAAGATCCCCAACACTCATTCATGTTTACCAAAAAAAATTAGTTATTTGTTTCTATTTAGTATTATTCAATGGCCTTTCTTGTTGAACCATAATTGATGTGCTTCTCCTTCTTTGATGTTTTATCTTCTTACATAATTTTCTTGACCTTTTTCTTATTGATTGTTTGTTGTGATTCCTCTCTTTCACCTTCACACTTATTTTTGTTTCTTTTTCACTTATGGCACATTCCATATCCCACATCACTTTACTTAAATTCCTCAATTGTGGGATCTAATGGATATTATTTTTGTCCAAGTAATTCTTACTCTCCATTTAGAGAACAAAAATGATTCATATTACATTTATCAATCACTCATTTGCATTCTTACATCTCATATGATATTTTTTTGATGTAGGTACATACATGAAATATTTTCTACATGGCACTACTCATGTGTGTTAGAATTGTGAAAAACACGAGCCACGAGATCAAACAACAAACAAAGACACATTCCACGCAAGAGATCTGCAAGCAAAGAATTGCTATATTCCTCAACAAGAAAAAGCTACAAAAATGAACCTCAAGAATCTTCAAGGAAAACAAGAGTCCTCAAAAGTTGAGAGTTCGAGAGAGAAAAAGAGTGATAATACAATGAGGGTTGAGTGATATATAGGAACAAACCTAAATGAGAAAGGGATTTAGATCAAGACAAGTGTCAACATCACATGTGATGAGATAGAATGATCTAATAATAGCTCATTTGTTAACATAATAAATCACTCCTAAGTTTAGCTTAAGTGTGTGAGAATAAATTCGACTAATAATCAATTAAATATTAATTAATTATTAGTTGACAAATGATTACTCTAACACCCCCTTAAGATGAACATAGGGAGTAGCTAAAAACCCTAAAAAGAGAATGTGGGATGGGTCCTGACAAACAAGGCCTGGTGAGGTACCCATGTACAAAAAAAGGATCTCTCACAACTGCAGAAAAGGAGTAAACCATAATGGGAGAAAACTCCTCTCCAAAAGAGAGGCGAATGAAAGACTGAAAAAGCCTCCAAATCAAGGTGAAGGACTAAGAAGCCTCCAACCTCGAAAGAATGTCCCAAAAAGAAAGGAACATGTAAAACATCGTTGAAGCATGAAGAAGTTGTAGATTGTTGTCAAATGATGACTGATATGGTGCTAAAATGAAGAACCTCTAGAAACAGGAATGCAAGAGTGTCCATATGGTAAATGATCCATCTCACTAAAATACATGTAACCAACCCATGATGTAAACTACATCTAAAAGTACATGGAACAAGAACTTGATACATAGATCACTCCAAACTACAAAACTAAGGAAGCATTAGCACCAACAGTAGAAACCCCCCATAATGTTGAAAAGGGAGAGCCATGACAAGAATATTGAAATTATGTGAACCAAGAAGTGCATGTAGGAGAAACAACCTGCAAATAAAAGGGTGTGCAAACTAAGGCACATATGCATGAGGAAAAAATCACCAAGATTCATTGTTGTCGTGGAAGGGACACTCACTTGACAAAGGTGTTATGGCAAACCAAAGGAAAACATCAACCCCCGCATGCCACTTTACATCATAGTGGGACTATAAAAGGCACAACAGAATGTGCGAAATCCCCAAAAAATATACACCAGATTGGCACTTTATCTTAGTGCGTCTACATAATAAGAAGTGCATACAGTGGAAGCCCACAATGTCCAAAAAAGGAATACATATTGAAAATACAATTATCTGATAGAAATAGAGAAAACTGGTAGTACCATGATGAATTACATGAAAAAACATGCACTTTCAAAAAAATGAAACCCATAAAGGAGTTTGGATGCAGAAGATATGGCCTGTCAAAGTCTCCAAAACAAGAACTGAACAACAACAACATTGATAAAATTGAATTCTAGAAATTTTTTTTTCCAAACTATAAACCACCTACACCACTATGAAGATCATGAAATTCTACCCTATTTCAAAAAAAATTACACTAGAAAAGACCATCATATGGCCGAGATATGGCCTCTGGAAGTTGAGGTGCAAAAGTGAAAAGCCCGACGAAGAGGGGTTGGGCTAGGCAATAACAAACCACCACCAAATTTAGAATTTTTTTTTCCAAAGTTGGAGATCCACCAAATTTAGAACCCTAGGAAAAAATCCCCTCCCAAAACAGTGCATGTGGGCATTTATTGCAAAAAAAATGCATGTTTTTTTATTTTTAAAGAAAAAACAAAAAAAAAATTATTTTAAAGAAAAATATATAAAAAACTATATTTTTTTTCAAAAATAAATAATATGGGGGGTGGGGATGGAGCCCACTACACCTCCTATGGGCAAGGCCCAAGGGCCTATCACCCCTACCGCGACAGGGGGTGGCAGGTACCTCGGGTACCTACCTCCAAATAATTTTTTTTGGGGCATTTAAAAAAACAAAAAACCTACGACCCCCATAAAGAGGCTTTAATATATATATATATATATATAATTTCCCAAGATAAAATTTTATTTTTTATTTTTTTTACCTCGATCTACGTGTTGGGGAGGTTGTATGACTTCCCTAGCAAAAAAATTTATCTCAGAAACTCCTGACATTGAAATAGGGCAAATTATATATCAAAATTCATGGAATCAGCCTCCTAAACACAACCATGAGGTTCTTTTCAGCCCAAAATGCCTTGAAATTGCAGCTACCCTTTAGATCTAGAAAAAAAGCAACTACTTCAAACCGTCACAAATCTGTCATCAATAGTCCAAATTAGGCCAAACAAAAGCCAAATCTGACTTTCTCAATAGCTTTGAATCCAATGGCAAAGTCCTTTTTCATACAAAAATGCACAATTTTTTTTTTCCACCTCCAAAATTTACAAAAAAAGCAAAGGGGATTCCAAATCTAAAGCCTGTAACCCTTGTTGAAGAAAAAAACTCATAAATCAAGAAGGGGTTCGTTGAATTGAGGCTCTAATATTATATTATAATTATGAAAAACATGAGCCACAAGATCAAACAATGAACAAAGACACCTTCCACACAAGAGATTTGCAAACAATATATGCAATATTCCTAAAAAAAAAAAGCTATAGAATGAACCTCAAGAATCTTCAAGGAAAACAAGAGTCCTCAAAGGTTAAGAGTTTGAGAGAGCAGAAGAGTGATAATACAATGAGGGTTGAGTGATATATAGGAGCAACCCTAAATGAGAAAGGGATTAGATCAGGACAAGTATCAACATCACATGCGATGAGACAAAATGATCTAATAATAGCTCAATTGTTAACATAGTAAATCTTTCCTAAGTTTAGTTTAAGTGCATGAGAATAAATTAGACTAATAATCAATTTAAGATTAACTAATTATTAGCTAATGCATGATTACTCTAACAATGTGGTTCTTCCATGCTTATATCTTATACCACTTTCTTGTATCATTCTTGTACATGAGCACATTAGAGATGAAATTCATTTAGATAATGATATTTTGCAAAACTATTATCTCACACTTACATGACTACATTTGGCATGAGACCATCTTACCATCACATGATTGTTCTAGGAATGAAAAATGGTGGATAATTTTGCTCTATAGAGTCTGACAATTATAATAATAATGATTTGGCTAGATAGAAAACAAATTCATACACTCCTTGGTAAAATTTATTTGTAGAAAGGATGAACATGATGCTAATGAAAAAATATTCATGCATTCTTAGTGAGGATAATATGGATACGAAGTTTTGTTCAAAAGTAGTTAATATTGCTTATTATTTTATCAATATACCTCCTACATCAATACCTATTGATAGAAAGATAAAAGAGGTTTGAACAGGTAAGGAGTCCTCTCTTAGGAATCTTAGAGTGTTTGGTTGTGATGCATATGTGTATGTACCCAAAGAGAAGAGGTTTAAGTTGGAATTTGAAGTGGAGAAGTGTAATTGGTTATAGTGATGGAGTGAAAGGATATAGGCTTTGAAATCTTGAGATAACGAAGGAAATATATAGTCATAATATTATTTTCAAAGAAATCAAGTCTTCTCCTATTGAACAACCTAGAGATGAAGAGATAAATGTGGTGTAATTTGAGACAAAGATCAAGAAAGTAACACTTGATTATGAACACGATGTTCAAGATGGACTAAATGAGGATATGGATCATGTGGAGGATTTTGAGGAGGATTTCAAGGAGAAAGAAGAACATGTTACTACAGTTTTAAGAAGGTCTACTCAACAAAGAAGATAATTCGTGATGTATAGTCCATTGATTTTTTGTCATGTTTTTGCACTGTCTACTACTAATGTTGAGATAAGAATTATGAAAGAGGAATTATAATAAAAGGATAAATAGTCTTGGAAAAGGGTCATGAGTGAAGAGACGAACTCTCTAAAGAGTAATAGAACTTGGGAATTCTTTGGTTTCTTAAAAGAAGGAAATGTATTGGTTGTTAATGGGTTTTCAAGAAGTTGTATTCTAAGGGAATGATTAAAAATACAAGGCATTCTTAGTAGCTAAGGGTTATTCCCAAGTTGAGAAATATATAGATTTTGGTGATATTTTCTCTCATGTTGTAAAAATAACTTCCATGATATTTTTGTTGCATGTTACTACCACATATTACCTAGAGATCAAGCAAATGGTGTTAAGATATCATTTTTACATGGTGATTTGAAGGAGGAAATATACATGAGATAGCCTAAAAAATTCATAAAAAAAGGTAAAAAAGATTTGATTTGCAAGTTTAAAAATTCTCTTTAAGGTTTGAAATAACTCCTAGAATGTGGTATTAAAAGTTTGATGCTTATGTTTTAAAGTTGGAATTTGTTAGAGAAAAGTCTAATTATTGTGTTTATTTGAAGCAAGTAGAAGATTAGTTCAGTGTCATTGTTCTTTAAGTTGATGGCATGCTCCTTATTTGAAACAAAATAAATATGGTATTTTTTTAAAATATTAGCTTTCACTTCAATTCGATATGAATGATTTATTAGCTACTCATGGAGATCAAGAGAAATGGAGCTAATGAAAAACTTTGGTTAAATTAGAGAAATTATGTTGGTTCTATGTTGTAGAGATTCACATTGAAGGATTGTAAGTCAATGAATGCTCATATCACTATGGGAGTAAAATCAATGGAATAGTGTCCCAAGACACTTGATGAGATGAATGATGAGTCATGTTCCATATGTTATTATTGTTAGTAATTTGATGAATGATGTGGAGTACAATATATATTAGGCATGACCAAAGTAATGGTAGTCCTAAGTAGACATGTACAATATAGGAAAAGAGTATTATATGTAGTTAAGAGGGCCTTTAGATATCTTTATAGAACATAAAAATATTCTATTGCTACCAAGGATGACCTAATTTGAGTAGAACAAGATATATTTAGGGCTTTGTTGATGCAATTGGAAAAGTTATGTTGAGATTAAAAGATATACTAGTGGCTATGTGTTTAACATGATTGGTGATCCAATCAATTGGATGAGAAAGTTATAAACTATGACTTCCTTTTGACTAAAACAATGAGTACATGGAAGACGCTAGTTCTTATAAAAAAGGTAAATTGTCTTTAGATATTGTGTTTGGATGTTGGTCTAATATAAGAGTCAATGTAAATTGATTTTGATAGACAAAGTGTTATTGGTTTGACCAAGAACCCTATTTTTATCCATGAACAAATAACATTGATGCACAATATTATTTTGCTCATGAGAGTGTGGAGGATAAGAGGGTATTAATAAAAAAGGTGAACACATTGGAGAATGTTACAAATTGTTTGATAAAGTTGGTGAGCTCATCTAAGCTCTTGTGATGTAGAACTACTATGGGGAAGTATCCCCTTAGCAAATAGTTTTACTTTTCTATGTTTGGCCCTCTATAAAATGTATACAAATAGTGGTAGAATATTAGAAAATGGTTGTACATCTTGCATAAAATATCCAATATTTTATGAAGTTGTGGGATGCCACACTTTGAGTAGAGAAATATTTTCCTAGGAAGCTCTATGTAACATTGGGAAAATGCATATAATATATGTTGGGGGGTCACATGAAGACACACCATCATAAGAAAACAATAAAAATTAATGGAAGGTAAAAATTCAATTTGGGTGTCATAGACATGTTTCTTTCATGTTCTTCCCAATGTGTGTGAGCACACCTTGCTCTTACAAATCATTTCCTCTTGTGACACTTGTCATGTAAGGCTAAGCCTCCATCATCTCATTCAATCTTGATCCTTCATTTAGTCAATACATCTTGGCCATTGATTACCCCCACCAAAAATCTATAAAATGAGGCATTTGATCTCATTTTGAACATCTATTTTCATCATATCCTTATGTTGCTATGTTCTTATATCAATCCTCAATCCCAATATCATGTTGTTGGTCTAAACAACCATATTCCATCCAACAAAAATATCAAAAGGAGCACATCAAGTAGACATGGGTGCATCTACTTCAACTCAATCCATGAGATGAGAAAGGTAAAAGGAAAGGTAATTGTTCATTATTGCATTTATGTTCTTTATCCATTTCATCATCTTCAAACACATATTGAGACTTTCTTGAATCATTTTACCTTCTATGAAGTGATAACCCTCATCATATATTTGGTTGGCTACAAAAACTAAGTCTAAAGTCGATAAAGGATTGTACCACTTATCTTGATCCACATACAATTTATCCTTGATCATTTTGAATAGATGTGTGCCATGATGGGATTGTTTTATGCTGGTCTTAGCAATATATAATATTTAGCATTTCTTTGTAGAATCTTAGTATCCAAATTTGAGGGATGTTTAGTTATTGATGGCTTGAGTAAATATGGAAAGTTTTAATTAAGTTGTTCCATATTTGGATTCTAGATATAGATCTAATTGTGATATAAAATCAAGGATAAAGGCATTATCTTTAGCTACCCATAGTATAATGTAAGGACCATAGAATAGAGGCATGTCCTTTCGATGTGGACCTTAAAGTGATCTTTTTGAAGATGCAACTAGATAATACTCCCACATTGAGTTTATGAGAGAGGTGTAACACATGTCATGGTTGTATTTGTGCTAATGCTATTACCACATTAGAATATGTTGGACCTAATGTTGTAGATGTTAATGCATTGTGGGAATTTTGTTTCCCCTACTTCTTTCCTTACACACAAGTTTTATTGGTTATGGATTTTAGTGCTTGTGGAGACAGATTAGGTGTGTTTTTAAGGAGTTGGATGGACAATACCCAAGACATGTTTGAAATGGACTAAGCATTATTTTCAAAGCTCTATTTTAGGATGTCATATGAAGAGCAAGTTATCATCCCATGTGCATATATGTGCATATTGTTCCAATGCAATCAACCACTCTCTTTTTTTCATTTGTTTGATAGTGAACATAATTAACTATTCCACAAAATCAACTAGGTGGTTGAATATGTGATATTTGGAGTCTATTTATATTGTGCACCTAAGACACGTGGTTGAATTTATGATCTTGAATTACAAAAATGACATGGTCATTGCTCTTGTCAAGAGGTGGGATTAAGATAATAAGGCATTTTTTTACCTATTAATGAGATGACCATGATGTTGGAGGATGTGTAGTATATCTTGTAGCTTTTAACCAAGGAATAATGAGTGGAGAATCGACACACCACCATTAGGAGGATAACTATTTGTACTACTAGTGCACAGGGTTCCCTAATTATCGGTAGGATTGTGTTTCTTTTGCTAATATTGTACTTGATAATGTATCTTATTGGTGCAAGTGGACATTACTAATTGTTGATATTTTTATCTTATGATATGGATAGGGTTCCTCCATCACTTATGGGGTTATTTAGTTATATAGCGATGATAAGAAGCATTAGAGGGTTTTTGCCCAGGGTCAATGTTTACCTTCTCAACTAAAAAAACTATCAATATACTTGTGGACAAGAGTACCATGACACTTTATGTACTATGTTACCTTAAGAGAGGACCATGATGGAGGTTGAGTTCAAGATCAAGCTACTGAAGAGTAACATAGGATCAAATTAGATTTGGATAGTATTCATTCTAAGAGGGGCGAGAGCTTACTCATGTGGAGGCTTGGAGAGCCACACCCATGCCATCCAATAATGTCTTTATTTCTCATCCATCTTGGGGTTTTGATATAATATATATAATTATTTAAAAATAACATAGCAAGATAGGGACATTATGTGAGGAGGTTAGGTGGTTTCAAGGGATTACTTGGTGTTATAAGATAGATCATGGTCTTGGTCTTGGTCTTGATTGAGGGTGAGTATCCACAACGATCATCAAATTAATGTGAAGGAGAAATCATTGAGAGAAGGTCCCCTTGATAAATTTATAGATGTATTCATTTATGTTAGTTAAAATTTATTTATTGTTTAAATATTATATATTAAACCTTTCTTCATTTATATCATGAAGTATTCATGCAATGATTTTGTATTGGACTATGAGATGATGTTTGATACAATGTATGTGATTTTGTTTTTTTATGTATGATATTGCTTAAATTCTAGTCCATATGCATGTGTTTCAATTTGTGTTGTGTTTGATGGTTCATATGTATTTAATTTTTAATATATGATTTGTCATGAATAATAACAAATATTATCTATGATAATCAATGAACCTAAAATAATGTAATGGAACCCTAGAGTATAAAATAATGCTAATAAGACCTACCTAAGGAAGAGGGTTGGCTTTCAAGTACAAATAATTTCCCAAAAAAAACTCAAATGAAAGAATTTCACCCTCAACCATGAGTCATCCAACCATGCAAAATTTTATTTTGGTAAGCTTTTCTTGAAACATATTTGACCAAAAATATTTTGGGTGAGAATTTCTCATATGAAAATGTGTCATCCACATATGTGCCTGTGAAGAACCCAACTGGTTCCAACTCAACCTCTGATGCTAAAACTGACTTGTTTTGTGTTTTTCAATGGTTTTGATGAATTTTAAGCAAATAATAAAGAAGTGTGTCAAGCATGAAATGAAGATAAAATGAAATAACAAGTAAATTAAGAGTAACTGCAAAGCTATTGTAGATTTGGAAATTGATACAAATAAATTGCATACAATAGACGTACCCAAAAGTCCTCAGATTAATTAAATAAAGAAGATTTGTACATGCCAGGAAAGAAATGCTGAAACTGGTGAAAAGCAACACCCACCTCTAGATTTGGATTTCTCCCATGCAGAAACTGGATCAAAGCCCTTGAGGGATCAAGGCGTCCAAGGTGGAGACAAGACAAGGCCAAAAAGGAAGGCGTTTCAACTTTCTGCTTCAAACGCCTATGCTAGAGAAACACACCTCCAAATGAAGAAGTACGACCACTTAAAGGAATTGTACAACCTTTATTAATGTTGAAGAACTGGGGAAAGATGGCGTCCTAGATGAATAAGACCTTTCCTTTATTGAAAAATGATAAATACTAAACATAAAATCTCTAATGAAGCACATATGGACTCTTGTATGAAGCCCTCTCAGAAACAACAATTCAGTTGGTATCTCACAGCCTTACAATCATAGAACACTAAAGAAGTCTCGTTCTCCAATGGTGAAAAATCATTGTAACCCTTGTCTCAGAAAAATGCACAGAGAAGTCAAAAAGAAGCAATGTCAAATAATCATAGTTGAATGAGGTCGACTTGCCTTCTTTTTCCTTATATCCCCAAAAAGCGCAAATCCCCAAAAAGTCACGACTTTTTCCATTTAAATACATTTAAATGTATTTAAGTCACTTCAATAGTCTTTTAATTTCACTTTATCAATTTGGGTGTACCTTTTATGACTTAAGTGATTTGATTTCACTTTATAATATTTAAGTCATCACTTTATAATATTTTAAGTGGATTTTAATTATTATAAAGTCAAATTATAACTTTATAATATCTCCATAAGTTAATTAAATAACTCAACCACTAAAATATTAATATCTCCCTCAATTCTCAGTGCTTTGAGGTGTCATTAGAAGCTAGAAAACATTGAACTACAAAGGCCTACATTGAGCCCAATACTGAACTAAAGAGGTGGAAATGACAATATCCACCATTATCTGCCACTGAGAATCCCTACCCAAACATGCTAGCCTACAAGGGTCCAAGTAATAGGCTAACCCATTTGTCACTAAAATTGACCAGAGTGGGGACATTATAGTCCGCCCTCCCCAAATTTTCTTGTCCTCAAGCAAACTCAATGCTAGATGTTGTAAAATGTTCTGGCTCTCCCAAGCAACATCCTTTGTTGGTAGATCTCTCCACTTAACCAAATATTCCGTAATAACCCGCCTCCAAAGATGACGCTCTCTGGAATCCAAGATGGCATTAGGTGCTAAAATCAAATTCCCCTCATCATCCAAGGGTGGTAAGTCTAAAGAGGGAACTATATGCTATCCCAATGCCTTCTTGAGGTGTGACACATGAAACACATTGTGCACCCTACTGTATGTCGGTAATTCTAACTCGTAATCCACCTTGCCAACTCAACTGACAATCCTAAATGGCCCATAATAGCGTGGCTTGAGTTTCTCTATGCCCCTCTTTCTAACAGTGGATTGCCTATAGGGTTGTAGCATCAGATACACCATATCTTCGATCTCAAATGATCGCTCAACTCTCCTCTGATCAACATACTGGTTTTGTTGATTCTGAGCCTTCTGAATGTTCTCACGAAGGGCTCTCATGATATCCTAGTTCTCCTGTAACAGATCCCTAACACTCGGTACTCAGTAATCACTCAACAATAAATTGAGGAAACTAGGAGCATCATAGCCATACAATGCTCTAAAAGTTGTCATCTGGATAGACATACGGTGAGTGGAATTGTAACAATACTCACAAAGATGCAACCACTTCACCCAAGCTTTCTGTTGCCCCAAAATGTAGTTTTGTAGGTATCCCTCCCCCCATTAGTTGACAATCTTTGTCTACCCATCAGTCTGTGGGTGGTAGCTAGTGCTCGAAGTAAGCTATGTCCTGCAAAGTCAGAATAACTCCTGCCATAAGTTTCCCATGAACCTATTGTCCCTGTCACTGAAAATACTTTGAGGTAACCCATGCAATCTAAATACCTCATGAAAGAATAGATCCACTACCTATATAGTTGAATAGGTAGTGGTGATCGAGAATAAATGTGTGTACTTAGTCGACTGATCTACTACCACATAAATATTGTCTCTCCCTTGAGCTTTCGACAAGCCCGTAATAAAATTCCATAGACAAGCATTCCCACTTCCTCTCAGGAATAGGAAGTGGTTGAAGCAACCCAGCAGGGTAAGTATGCTCTGGTTTGTTTTGTTGACAAACAAAGCACTCCCTGACATAATGAAGAACATTAGATTTGAGACCTTTCCAAGTGAATCTCTACCATACATTCCTATAGGTATTAAAGTATTCGGGATGGCCATCCATAGGTGAATCATGGAAAGTCCTCAACACCTTATTCCTCACATCAAAACCTGGTACTAAGAATATTCTCTCTTTGTAAATGACGAGGTCATTCACAAGGGAGTACCTGATGTCATGTAATGTCCCATCAATAATGCCAAAATCCCATAGATTCTTGGAATACTCTGCTACGATCAAGTGACTCCAATCCTCTACAATCTCTGCCATGCAGCTCAAATGGGGACGACAAGATAAAGCATCAACAATAATGTTTTGAGTCCCTTTGACATAGGAAATGTCAAAATCATAAGACTTTAACTTGTTGACCCATTTATGTTGATGTTCATTCAAATCTCGCTATCCAAGGAAATATTTCAAGCTGTTATGATCAGTTTTAACTCAAAACTTACTACCAACTAGGTACTACCTAAACTTGTCCATTGCATGCATGATGGACAACATCTCCTTATTATATATACTATAGCTCCTCTCAGGATACCTTAGCTTCTTGCTCTCAAAAGCTATCAAATGACAGTCCTGCATAATCACTGCACCAATACCCTCTCCACACTCATCACAATAAAGCTCAAAAGGTTTGGTGAAATCCAACAAAGCTAGAACTATGCATGTAGTCATCAAGTGTTTGAACTTCTCGAAACACTCCTGTGCCTAAGGTGTCCAAACAAATGCTCCCTTCTTAGTCAAATATGTAAGTGGTGCAGCATGTCGTGAGAATCCGTTGAAAAACTGACGATAGAAGGTGCATAACCCCACAAATCCCCTGAGTTGTGTCAAAGTCTCAGGAGTATGCCATTCAATAATGGCATGAACCTTATCAGGATCCATGCAAACTCCATCTCCACTGATGATGTGACCCAAATAAAGAAGCTTTGTCATGCCCAATGCACACTTGGACTCCTTGGCATACAAGGACTCCCTGTCAAGTATGCCCAAAATAGTATACAAGTGAACCATGTGCTCCTCCCAAGATCTGTTGTAAACCAAAATATCATCAAATAATACTATAACATATCTCCACAACTAAGAGTGGAAGACCCTGTTCATAGTGGACTAAAAAATAGTTGGTGTGTTATTTAAGCCAAAGGGAATAACCAAAAAATCATAGTGTCCACAATGACATCTGAAAGCAGTCTTCTCTACATCCTATTCTCTAACTCTGATCTAGTGATACCCTGTCCTCAAGTCAATCTTATAGAAGTAACAAGCACCATGTAGCTCATTTATCAACTCGTCGATGCGAGGAATGGGATACCTATTCTTAATTGTCTTTTTGTTTAACATTCGATAATCAATGCACATTCTGAGTGTACCATCTTTCTTCTTCACCAAAACAATTGATGAAGCGAAAGGAGACTTACTCGGCCTTATGTGTCTCATAGCAATCAATTCTTTGATGATTTTCTCAATCTCATCCTTCAAACGCTTTGGGTGTCGGTAAGGTGTAATCATGATGGGCTTGGTTCCCTCCTCTAACTCAATGATGTGCTATATGCCTCTATTAGGAGTTCTACCATGAGGTATGTCACTGAATACCTTTGTGTGCTTTAGTATGAGCTCCTGAACATCTGGATGATAGGGTGTTTTGTGTTCCTCCTCATATGAAGGCATCATATTACACTTTGTTGCCTACTCTACCATGTCATGTTTAATAAGCTTCTCCATTCTTCTGAGAGTGATTGCCTTCAAGTTGCTATCCTTAATGGCTTTTAGTACATGATTAGTCCCATCAACCTTGAATTCCATTTCCATGTCTCTAAGGTTGAGTGTAAATTCTTAAATTGCATGAAGCCACTTCATACCAAGGACCACATCAATGCCTCCCATATTAATCACATAAAAATCTGCTTTAAACTCATAGTTATTGAGTTTCATAGGCAAATCCAAAATAATTCTCTCACATTTGAGAGTATAACTGATGAGAGGCTCATAGATACTTTCATATAAGTCATTTTATGTTTAAAAGACTTGTTGTTTTTGTTAATTAACATGACTGGTGGTAGACTATAGACTAATATATTTACTTACTTTGCTTTATGTTTGGCTAATTTGGTAGATATATTTGAGGTAATGCTTTATGTTAAATATGTTGCTTTTGTGATGATATTGATGAGTTAATTATGCAGTTTTAATCTTTTACTGTCATAATTGGTATCCTTTTCTTAAGGGTTTTATTCAGGGTATTTAAAAGACTGATGATGAGTTAAACTCCCTATTTAATCAAATGAAGAAAATCACACCATTGATCGGCCTAGCTGGATGATGAATCACTCAAGTCCAAATCAACTACTTTTTAGTCAGTTTAGGAACTTCTAGTCCCAACATTGATCTAAGATATTTCTCTATGTCTATTCTCAGTCTTGTTTTAGTTTTGCTTTAGTTTTATTTAAATCTTTAGTTTAGACGCCTTTAAATATTGGTAGTTAACATCATGTTGTAAATTCAATAAGGATGTAGTTATAAATATCCATGTTTCAGATTTAGAAAGGAGTTAGATAATTTTTGACTAAAATCTTGTAATGGTTACAATACTTTGTTTTACGTCGCAATTTGATCAATTTGAATGAAGATAAGAAGTTAACTCAAATTACTATGTTAAGAGATCTTACCGAAGGAAGACTAGGGCCCACTCAACCAAAGGAATTGATCTTGTGTGGTATTTTTCTGAGTTTATGTTATTTATGTTCATTAATATTTAATCTGAAATCTGGAATGCTAAGTTTGAATGAATCATTTTCAACAATTGTGTTTAAATCACCTTTAAGTTTAGTTTATCATGGCTAGAATAGTTTGTTGGATTTGTTGAAAGGTTTATTAAGTTAATTAGATTTAGATGTTGTTTGTAGAAATTAAGTTTGGTAATTATCTGTTAAGTTTAATTGAAGCAATGATGGGAACTTATGGAAAGATGGAATTGAAGTTTGTTGGAAATCTGTTCATGGAAATTAGTATTCATGTTTTCTAGGTGAATCATTATTTCCTTGTAATTCATTTTTGTTCTTTAAAATAGCATTTATTTTCCAGCAAATCTTAAGATATATTTCTTTCGAAGCAAATTAGAATTAAATTTTGATTTCGCACTCTAGATTAAGAATTTAGATAAATGTTATTCTTTTCCATGAATCATTCTCAATCAAGTCAAATGAAGTCAGAAATAATTCGACAGAACTTTAAATTAGCAAATAAGATAGAATTAATCCTTAGGAATTAGTCGCTAAAGTTCAGCTCCTGAGAGCTTTTGAAAAGCTCCTAAAGGAGCCAAATTGACACCAAAAGTCACTGTTTACAGTGTAAACCCCCCCAAAAGTCCGTGAAAAACATCCTTATCGCATATAGCTCTGAGACACACCCGGTTTGATAATTAATTGACTAAATGATGCAAGTTGTGACATCAACGACCTTGCCCATCATTTTTGGCACCGTTGTCGGGGATTAAAAGATCTGGCTATTAAGTGTGAAGCCTTAGTGTTGATAAGGAAGATAGACTTGAATTGTGGATAAGAGGAAATAAAGACCATCTAGGGAGGTTTCTTCCATGAAATATTGATTTTGATCAGGAAGAGGATATTCAACAACATTAGATCAAAAATCAAGAAGATAATCAAGATCATATAAAAAATCAAGAAGACAATAGAGATCCATTTTGGGAAGAAGAAATGGGTGACCAACGAGAACATCCACCAACAAATGGGACCTTTTCATATCCTATAAATCTTGAAAGATAGATTGGTGAGCCTCCTATGAAGAATATTTCACCCTCAGTTTTTCCTACCTTTAGGGGAAAAACTTCAGAGGATCCTAATCAATTTCTGTTTGAATTCAAAGTTATATGTCATACCTATGATTACACGAATGATAACCAGAAGTTTAAGTTATTTCCTTCTACCTTGAAAGAGTCAGCTTTACGATGGTTCACGGGTTTAGGAGCAGGAACAATTGGAACTTGGTAACAAATGGAAACTGAGTTCTTGGATAAATACCAATATTATTGTAGAGTAAGGGATAGGAAGGAGGAATTGTTTCAAATAAGGAAAATGGAGGACGAAAGTCTAGACAATTATGCTAATAGATTCAAGTTTTTGCACCAGAGGTGTACTAATGGGCTAGATAATGAAATTAGTAAAACAATTTTTTTGAGAGGAATTAATGATGAATCAAGAGAGTCTTTGAATCTAATCAGGAAGGGAGACATTAACAAGCTTTCCTTGGATGATATTGTTGAAGCATGTAGAAACTACTCTAGAACTAGGGTAGGAACAAGAAACTCCAGAAGAAACAAGGCTCATACTACTGACGTGTCAGAAGTAATGAAGGAATTAGCAAACGTGAAGATTAATTTACTTCTTCATCTCAACATACAGGAAGATAAGAACACTGAACTTTTGTCTATTTATTGTTCCAAGTGTAGGGGAAAACACCTTTTAAGAGAATTTCCATTGAATCAAGTTGATATCTATGAGATTTTTGAGAAGCAACACTCAATACGTTCCTGTAATCTTTTGGCTGGAATTAAGAGAAATCTGAAGAAACCACCTATGATAGAAGAAGAGCTTAATTATGTTAGCCAAAGACCTCAAAACACAAGGTATAATGCTAATCAAAGACAATATGGTTCTACATCTAACTGTAATCTGAATCCTTGGCAAAACCAAAACCAATGGACCCCTCCATATCAACCACAACCACCACCTACATATTGGGGTCAACCTGAATGGATGAATCCCCAATAGAACCAGTCATAATGGCAAGCCAATCAATAGCTATAGTGGGAGTCAAATCAGCCCTCATGGCAACAAAATCAGACACAGTTCCAACTAGAGAAAAATCAGGGGAAAAAAATCCTTGGGGACAAACATCTGCAGCAATACATGCCCCTAATCCTACTAATGACTAGGTAAACCAACCTCAATTTCTAGCTCAACCGGTTGCAAACATGAGAAATACTCGTAATGATGCAAATCCCCCTAATTTTAATGTTATTGATGCTAATGATATTCAATTGAGAAATTGAACTATTCAATCTAAGCCAGCAAAAAAAGTTCAAGAAGGCGGGGAAGATAACGAGAATTTGGTAGAAAAGTACAACTTTGAAGTACAAAACGCCAATAAGGCACCTTACCCTGAGAGATTGAAGGAAGAAAAAGTTTCTCCTGAAATCTCTCAACCCAATTACATGAATGTAGTTGATTCTCAACTTTTTCGTGAGTTGAAGAAGATTAACATTGAAATACCACTGTTACAATCCATTAAAGAAATACTAGAGATAAATTAGTTAGTCAAATCCCTCTACATGAAAACTCTAGGGAGGAAAAAGAAATTACCTTCCATAATTCAAGTAGGGACAAAAATCACTAATGTGTTATCAGGAAGATTGCTTCCACATAAATATAATGATCCTGGTAGTCCTATAATAACCCTGAGTATTGATGGAATAGAGATATCAAATGTTCTAATTGATCTGGGAGCTACCATAAATGTTATCACATTTGATACTGTCGATATGCTAGGAATGACAACTATTCAACCAACAACAACTATTTTATAGTTAGCTGACCAATCTACTACCAAACCTGAAGGTATCATAGAAGAAATCATGGTCACCATTGACAGATGGGATTATCTAGTTGACTTTTTAGTTCTTAAAGCTAAAAAGAAAGATTCTGGTTATTCAATAATCTTAGGCAGACCATGGTTAGCTACTGTTGTTGCGCTAATAGATTGTAGATCAGGAATGGTCAGAAGCAAAAAGAATGGTCACTCTATCCACCAACACAACCATCAATTCAACCAAACACTCAACTGTGGGTTGATGAAGATTTAGAATCAGAAGGTGATGGAATTGTTGAGTTAGCTATGGTTACCTTGGTTGAACATATTGAAGAGCGTGAAGAACAAGAGTTTACTCCTAAAAACAATACTCCAATTGAGAAAGGAAAATGTCAAGCAACATTGCATCAACAACACTCTTGTCCTCTGAATACACTTGTTGAAAATTCTATGGATTCTAAAAATGGAACTAAAGAAATTTAGGTAGTTGGAGATAAACCTCTCAACATTAATTCATCTTTATCCCCAACATAAGAAAAAGAATTGAACGATATTTTATGAAAACACACCAAAGCTTTTTCTTGGGAGTACATGGATATGAGAGGAATTCATCCTTCAATTTGTAGTCATCACATATACACCGAAGATGTAAGACCAATCAGACAAGGTCAAAGGTGAATCAATCATGTTCTTCGTGACATTGTTAAACAAGAAATAGAAAAGCTGCTCAAAGTAGGATTCATTTACCCAATATTTGATAGTCAGTGGGTTTCTCCATTGGTTATTGTACCAAAGAAAAATGTTAAATGGTGTGTGTGCATAGATTACAGATAATTGAATAAAGCCACAAAGAAGGACCATTTCCCATTGCCATTCATTAACCAAGTACTTGATAACCTAGCAAGCAATAATTATTTCTCTTTTCTTGATGGCTTTAGTGGATACAATCAAATCCAAGTAGCCCCTAAAGATCAAGACAAAACTACTTTTACCTATCCGTGGGGTACATATGCTTATACAATTTTACCATTTGGACTATGTAACGCGCCTGCCACTTTTTAAGGAGCAGTCTTTGCTATCTTTGCAGATTTCACCACTACGCATGTTGAGGTATACATGGATGACTTTACTGTTCATGCAAAAACATTTGAGGAGGCCCTTAAAAACTTAGAAAAAGTTTTGTAGCTATGTAAAGATCACAGGTTGTCCTTAAATCATGAAAAAAATTCAATAATGATGACAAAGGGTATTGTTCTGGGACATCACATCTCAAAAGAGGGGATAAAGGTAGATCCCAAGAAAGTTGAGATCATAAAGAACATTGAAATCCCTAAGAACCAAACTAGTGTTCAAATTTTTCTTGGGCATGCTGGATATTATAGAAGATTTATAGAAGGATTTAGTAAAATTGTTGGACCCTTGTTCACATTGCTCAAGAAAGAAGAGGAGTTTGTATGGACAAAATATTGTCAAAAATCTTTTGAGACAATTAAAATAGCTTTAACAACTTCTCCAATTATTAAAGGACTTATTTGGGGAGACCCATTCCACATACATGTTGATGCATCCAATTTGGCTATTAGAGCAATATTAGGACAAAAAGATGACAATGATGCCATGCATGCAATTTATTATGTTAGCAAAAATCTAAATCCTACTAAAAGAAATTATACAACATAAAAATAATTTTTTAGCTGTAGTATATGCAATAAACAAATTCGGGCATTATATTACAGGGTATAAAGTTTACATACATACAGACCATCCTACAATTAGATATTTGATGAAAAAGGTTGTAGTAGGTGGTTGCATTATTAGATGGTTACTGTTGCAGGAATTTGATGTTACTATCATAGATAAGCCTAGAAAGGATAATGTTGTTGTTGACTTTCTTTCCAGAATTGTTTTGCAGGATGATCAAGAACCAATGGATGATAAATTTCCAAATGAACATTTATTTGCAATCTCAGTTCATCCACCATGGTTTGCTGATCTGGAAAATTACCTTGTAACAGGGAAGTGTCCAAGTCACTTCAGTCATAAACCAAAAAAGAGGTTAATTCGTGAATGTTCCAGATTTTAGTGGATTAATGGTCTTTTATTTAAATTGTTCCCTAATCCTGTTCTTCACAGATGTGTAGCTAAGTTAGATGTCTATGATGTAGTACACACCTGCCATCATGAGCCTGAAGGAGGACACTATTCGGTGGTAAGAACAGTCCATAAAATCATAGGAGTTGGTTACTATTGGCTATCAATGACAAAGGATCTTATGTTCTTTGTTAAACATTGTGATGAATGTCAGAGGATGGGAAGACCCACCCCAACAATGGAGATGCCATTTCAGCCACAAATAGCTTTGGAAACATTTAAAAAATGGGGAATCAATTTTGTGGGACCTGTTGATCTACCCTCAAAAGGGAAACATTATATACTTGTTTGTACTGATTATGCAACAAAATGGGCTAAGGTGAAAGCATTACCAGTAGTAAGAGAGGATTAAGTTGCAAATTTTTTGTACAAGCAAATTCTTTAGAGATTTGGTGCACCGAGAGAAATTGTTTCAAACCAAGGGCCATAGTTTGTATTAGTAATGATGGAAGCCAATTTTTAGAGATATTAGATGACCCATAGGAAATCTTCACTGTATCACCCTCAGGCGAATGGACAAGTTGAAGTCACTAACCGAGAATTGGAGAACATCTTGACTAAGACTATTTCTTTGAGGAAAATAGACTAGACAGAGAGGTTAGATGAGGTAGTATGGGCATATAATGCCACATGGAAAGCAACAACTAGATTTTATCCATATGAAATTGCGTATGGGAAAAAACTAGTCATGCCAATAGAATTTGAATTAAGAACACTAAAAACTACAATAGAAGTTAGAATTGATCTACCAGAGTTCGAGAAAAGTAGAATTTTGCAACTCAATAGACTTGATGAGATGAGAATGGAGGCTCTTCAGCATACAAAGGTAATTCAGAAGCAAAGAAAGGAATGACACAATAAGCATATTGTGTTTAGACAATTCAAGGAAGGAGATTGGGCATTATTATTTCACTCCAGATTTGAAGAGTTTAAAGGGAAATTCCATACAAGATGGTTAGGACCCTATGAGATAGATCATGTATTTAAAAATAGAGTTGTCCAATTAGTTCCAAATGATGGAGAAAAGAGAGTTATGCTAGTTAATTGTCATCAACTAAAAACATATCATAAGTCGGCATCAAACGAGAAATTTTTTGATGATCTAGACCACATAATTGAACATTTTCTCATGGAATATATTTCTTCAATGAGAGAAAATCTTTGAACCTTTGAAGAAGGCATGAATAAACAAGGTAAATTTAAAACCAACAAATGGTGGTTTACCTTGAGAAAAATGGAAGTAAATTGAAAACCAAAAAATGGCGGTTTACTTTCAAAAAAAAAATGACTGAAAACCAACAATGGCAGTCTATCTGAGTTAACTCCTAAAGAACTCCTGAAGGCTCCTAAAGATCCTGAAGACATAAGACTTTGAAGACACTGTTTGGCTCGATAGCTCCTGAAGACTCCTGAAGTTCCAAAACTCCTAAGAGCTCCTGAAGGCTCCTAAAGAATTCAAAGGCTTACAATAAATAAGGTGTGCATTTAATGTGAATATTACTCTAAAAAATTATTTACTAAAGTAGTTAGACTAATGTAAAATAGGTAAATAATTATAAGTTTAGACATCTCTGCCATATTGTTATAAATAACGATAATAAATGACTTTTAATCATTTCAAAAAGTTGGGGGACAATTGATATAAGGTATGATGTGACATCGGATGATGTTAGTAATAATTATGGATCATAATATGATCTGCTTGTCTTTTTAAATTATTTCCAAATTCATGCTAACATGTGTAAAGGACGCTGCTAACTTTGCGAATTAAAATGCAACTTCAATTTATGGCGTGTGAATCATTCAGAGTAGTAAAGGAAGTTAATGCAAGGAATTAATGACACATCGTGTCATTTTCAAAATAGCTACTCCAAAAACAAGGAAAGATCATTCTAAATATTACTAAGCAATTTAGTTCGCCAAGTTGAAATCCGCCATAGTTGCAATCTACCATTGTTGACAAGAAGAAATGGGGAACAAGAGGAATGCAAAGCCAAAAAACTTCACTCTTGATTCCGAAAGCAAGAGATTGTTGAGGGAAGCCAGATGGATGGATTTTAAAATGAAACATGAAGGTTTTCAACAAGAAATTATAGAGGAATTTGTGAGAAATTTTCACGTAAATGTCACTAGAGTAAGGGGAGAAATCATTGAAGTCACTCTAGAAAAAATAAGTGAGATTTCAAGAATTCTAGTTGAGGGAAAACCAGTTAACAAAGGCTAAATAAAGTTTGATGAATTGGTGGCAGTATTTCACCAAGAACTAGAAATGAGGCCTGAAATTCTTATGCATAAGGGAGACCAACACAGAATAGCTCGTCGCAATTTCGATGAGCCATGGAGAACTACTGCAACACGGGTCATGAAATTCTTCATGTGTGAGGGACAATATGACACTATATTAGGGTCGGGAATGCAACTATTGATACATTTGAGGTATGGACAAACAAAACCCTCCACTAGAAAAAGGGTAAAAGAAAACTACAGGAATCCTCTAGGGTAACTTGTGGTACCTCCAAAAAGAGAAATCAAGACTTGAATGAAGAGAGCCCTAACAATGTTGAGACCATTGTTTCCACTCTTGAAGAGACACCTACATTTCAAACCCCTATCTCTGAAATCCGAAAAGAAACTTTTGTAGCCGATGAGGAAACCCACACACTAGTGCACTCCCCAGAGCAACGTCACAACCCTCTTGAAGACCCAATGCCAACTCCTGAAAGAACCCATGTTGCTGAAATCCATGATTCTGCTAAAGAGTTCGACGCACAATCAGAAGAGAAAGAAGCCTAAGAGGAATTTGAAGAAGCAGAGGTTGTGAGATCCCGTTCACCTTCCCCAACTATGGAGAGGAGAAAAGGAAAAGAGCCATTGATTGAAGAAGAATAAATTCATGAAAAATAGAATGAGGAAGAATTAGAAGCTGAGGAATTGTTAAGGGCTATGAAAATATACAAAATGGAAGCTAAGTTGGAGCAAGAAAAGATAAACATGCAATTTCTTGAGGAAAAATTAAAAAGAAAAGAAGAGGAGTTACAACAATCCCTCAACAAAACTCAGGAAATGGAAAAGGATATTGAACAAAGAGAAGGAAGGTACAAAGAGCAGTTGAATAATACTGAGGAGGCTTTACAACAAGCTAGTGCACAAGCATTAGCAAGTGCTGAGGAAATCACAAAATTGAAGGAGGAATTGCAATTAAAAGAAGAGCAATTGAAACAACTGTCTATGAGATTTTATTCTTAAGAAGCCTCCACTTCCGCGACCTCACCACATTACCTTGCTCTGCCTCCCATTCCATCTAATGTTCCATCAAATGTTCAAGAAAGGACTTGACTTTGATATCTCTCTTTAGCAACCCTAAAATTCAAGCATGAAAATGATCAGCTGAAAAATCAAGTACATAAATTAGAGGAAGAAAAAAATGAAATTAAAAGAAGACTTCAGCAAGCAATAGAGATAAGTTCTACAACGTTGTCGATGAGAAGGCCAGTAGGAGTATATGCTTTATTTCTCAGAGAAGTTTCTACAATGGAAGCTTAATCAATTATTTTTAAGGAGAAACCTGTATTATTACAATGATAATTTTTTTTTGCAAGATTACTTCCATAGCCACCCTGATATTCAAAATCAAATGTGTGAGTTTTTCTAGCATAGGTTTTTAATGGGGGATAATGATAATTCTCTATTGAATGTTTATGTTGGTGAACTAAAAATCAGGTCCTTTGTCTCCTTAATGCAAAATCAGGTTGAATGGTCGAATAGAATGGAAAAATACAAAGAGTCTCAGAAAAAGTACGGTTTACCAATGAGGCCTAAAATTGCTCATGCACAGAAGTATATCACAATGGTCTGATCAGTGGTAAGGAAAAATCACATCAATTCTCTTTATGTTTCAAATTTTTTGAATAGTATATCTACTTTCCAATATGTAGAAGGGACACTTCCTCCATTAGCAATAAATTCATTTGAGGAAAGATATTTACTCATTCCCGAGTCAATAAGAAGAGAGCCAATAAGCCCAAACAATCTCAGATGGAGCTTGATAAGAGTTAGACATGTGATCACCTTGATTGAACAACAATAGGAATTTTGGGTTGGTATGCGGTTCAGAATGCCAATTATCATCATGCCTGCTCCAAAACTCAATGGACCAGCAAATATTCCAAAGGAAGTGATAAAACCCTGGTTTGAGAAGCTAAAGGAAAATCATGGCTTTGCACTCAATACCAGACTGCCACCACAATACAGAGAAGGAGTGTTCGACTGTTCCATTTGGATGGAAGCAGTGAAAAAGGACAAAGGAATCACCATAATTCTTGACAAATAACCATGAGGACATGGTTCAAAACAAGTGGGGAAGAATGATGAGAGGCTCAGAGATACTTTCATATAAGTCATTTTATGTTTAAAAGACTTGTTATTTTTGTTAATTAACATGACTGGCGGTAGACTATAGACTAATATATTTACTTACTTTGCTTTATGTTTGGCTAATTTGGTAGATATATTTGAGGTAATGCTTTATGTTAAATGTGTTGCTTTTGTTATGATATTGATGAGTTAATTATGCAGTTTTAATCTTTTACTGTCATAATTGGTATCCTTTTCTTAAGGGTTTTATTCAAGGCATTTAAAAGACTGATGATGAGTTAAACTCCCTATTTAATCAAATGAGGACAATCACACCAATGATCGGCCCAGCTAGATGATGAATCACTCAAGTCCAAATCAGCTTTTTTTTAGTCAGTTTAGGAACTTCTAGTCCTAACGTTGATCTGGAATATTTCTCTATGTCTATTCTCAGTCCTATTTTAGTTTTGCTTTAGTTTTATTTAAATCTTTAGTTTAGATGCCTTTAAATCTTAGTAGTTAACACCATGTTGTGAATTCAATAAGGATGTAGTTATAAATATCCATGTTTCAGATTTACAGAGGAGTTAGATAATTTTTGACTAAAATATTGTAATGGTTACAATACTCTGTTTTGCGTCCCAATTTGATCAATTTGAATGAAGATAAGAAGTTAACTCAAATTATTGTGTTAAGAGATCTTACTGGAGGAAGAGCAGGGCCCGCTCAACTAAAGGAATTGATCTTGTGTGGTATTTTTTTTATTTTATGTTATTTTTGTTCATTAATATTTAATCTGGAAGTGTTAGATGTTAAATCTAGAATGCTAAGTTTGAATGAATCATTTTCAACAATTGTGTTTAAATCACCTTTAAGTTTAGTTTATCATGGCTAGAATAGTTTTTTGGATTTGTTGAAAGGTTTATTAATTTAATTAGATTAGATGTTGTTTGTATGAATTTAGTTTGGTAATTATCTGTTAAGTTTAATTGAAGCAATGATGGGAACTTATGGAAAGATGGAATTGAAGTTTGTTGGAAATTTGTTCATGGAAATTAGTATTCGTGTTTTCTAGGTTAATCATTATTTCCTTGCAATTCATTTTTGTTCTTTAAAATAGCATTTATTTTCCAACAAATCTTAAGATATATTTCTTTCGAAGCAAATTAGAATTAAATTTGGATTTCACACTCTAGATTAAGAATTTAGATAAATGTTAGTCTTTTCCATGAATCGTTCTCAATCAAGTCAAATGAAGTCAAAAATAAGTCGACATAACTTTAAATTGGGAAATAAGATAGAATTAATCCTTAGGAATTAGTCACTAAAGTTCAGCTCCTAAGAGCTCTTGAAGAGCTCCTGAAAGCTCCTGAAGGAGCCAAATCGACACTAGAAGTCACTGTTGACAATGCAAACCCTCCCAAAAGTCTGTGACAAACATCCTTATCGCATATAGCTCTGAGACACACCCGGTTCAATAATTAATTGACTAAATGATGCAAGTTGTGACATCAACGACCTTGCCCATTAATAACCACCAACAACTTTTACCCTTATCCCTTCAAACTCTCGAGTTTGAATTCCAAGGTTTTCCACTAACCGTGAATTTATGAAGTTGTGAGTTGCACCTGTGTCAAGCAAAGATATGACTGTTTGACCAGCCAAGAGTCCACACAATCTAAAGGAGCCTTCCCTTTGCATGCTTGACATATGAGCTTCTTATAGCTCCATTTTTCCTTCGATTTCAACTTCAATTTCTGAATTTTCAGTCCTTGAATCCTCTTGATCAACTTGCTAGTCTGATAAATCAATCACTTTTTCACCCTCATAAAACCACTCCATATGCCTATTTTGACCCTTAGGCTTAAGATGAAAATCGTGGTTTAGATCATAAAGACCCTTGCAATAAAAAAAAAACTTCCTCCTATGCAAATCATTGATTGTTTCCCTATCAAAAGATGCTGCAATTTTTTTCTTTTGGTCAACATTATATGATTTCTTTGGATCTGATTTGTTGTTATTATAGGATGAAGACGATTTTGATTTGAACTTACTATGTGGAGCTATAAGTTCCATGCTACGAGCTTTCCTCATAACTTCTTGCAAGGTAGGGGGATCAAAATCCTTGATCCAACCCTTCATAGGCTCATAAAGACCCTCTACAAATAGAATGACCAACCTCTTCTCTGAAATACCTGTAACCATGATCGAGAGTTTTTGAAACTCACCAATGTATGATTCCAAACTACCCATTTGTTTCAGCTGAGCTAGATCTCTGAAGTATAACTCTAGATCTCATTTGTCAAAATGCTCAACTAATCTGCCAGTGAACTCCTGGTATGTAGTAACACAATCATGCTGCAAGGTAACCATCCCATTGTGCCACTAGTCATGTGTTACCCCATCCAAATGTAAAGCTAAGAACTTAATGGAATCTTCTTATGGCATAGGATGTAGGGTCAAGAAAGTATATAATTTCCTAACCCAAGCTCTAGTTGTAACTCAGCCACTACCATCAAAAGTAGAGAGTGTGAGCTTGTTGGTTGCATGTCTAAGATCATTGTTTTTGTTTCTTGGTCTCCTGTCAATCTTGTTCCTATTGTGTTCTCTTTTCTAGGTCATAAACCTGTCAAAGTTAAGGTGATCCTTAACTCTTTGTGGTAAAGTATCCCACTCATCATGTAATTTCATAATTTTATTTCCAAAGATCGCGTCACCTTCCTCCTTGTCCCCATTCCCCTCTTTAGGTTCATTTATGATAAAGGTAGGGCATGTAGTCCTATCATACGTGTGTGTTGGAGTCACTCTCATCCATGGGGCTCCATCAATACTACCCTCCTTTGCCTGATTCCAATTCAGTCTTCTAGGAATAGTCATCTATTGAACTACTATAGAAAGTTGTTGCAACACATTTGCTACATGTTCCTGTCCAGCTACAAGACCCCTCAGAATGTCTCTGGTTTGTTTGTCCTCATTGTTACCATGGTTTCTGGGTGGTTCAACCTCTTCCCTATCTCCCATGATTTCAAATGGTATCTCCTCAAACGGGTTTCTCTGCAATCCAGGTCTCCTGCGTGAGTAATACCTATTATATCCAACTTGATGAGGCCGCATATGTGATTCTAACCCTCCAGGATGGTAGGATCAGAGCTCTAATACCATTGTGAAGAACCCAACTGGTTTCAACTCAACTTCTAATGCTAAAACTGACTTGTTTTGTGTTTTTCAATGGTTTGATGAATTTTAAGCAAATAATAAAGAAGTGCACCAAGCATGAAATGAAGATAAAACATAATAATAAGTAAATTAAGAGTAACTACAAAGCTATTGTAGATCTAGAAATTGATACAAGTAAATTGCATACAATAGATGTACCCAAAAATCCTCAAATTAATTAAATGGAGAAGATTTGTACATGCCAAGAAAGAAATGTTGAAACTGGTGAAAAGCAACACCCACCTCCAGATTTGGATTTATCCCATGCAGAAACTAGATCAAAGGCCTTGAGGGATCAAGACGTCCAAGGTGGAGACAAGAAAAGGCCAAAAAGGAAGGCGTTTCAACCTTCTACTTCAAACGCCTATGCTAGAGAAACACGCCTCCAAATGAAGAAGTACGACCACTGAAAGGAATTGTACGACTTTTATTGATGCTGAAGAACTGGGGAAAGATGGCATTCTAGATGAATAAGCCCTTTCCTTTATTGAAAACTGATAAATATTGAACATAAAATCTTTGATGAAGAACATATGGACTCTTGTATGAAGCCCTCTCAAAAGCAACAATTCAGCTGGTATCTCACAGCCTCACAATCGCAGAACACCAAAGAAGTCTTGTTCTCTAATGATGAAAAATCAATGTAACCCCTGTCTCAGACAAATGCACAAAGAAGTCAAAAAGAAGCAATATCAAATAATCATAGTTGAATAAGGTCGACTTGCCTTCTTTTTCCTTATATCCCCAAAAAGCACAAATCCCCAAAAATTCACAACTTTTTCCATTTAAATACATTTAAATGTATTTAAGTCACTTCAATAGTCTTTTAATTTCACTTTATCAATTTGGGCGTACCTTTTTTGACTTAAGTGATTTGATTTCACTTTATAATATTTAAGTCATCACTTTTATAATATTTTAAGTGGCTTTTAATTATTATAAAGTAAAATTATAACTTTATAATATCTCCATAAGTCAATTAAATAACTCAACCACTAAAATATTAATATCTCCCTCAATTCTCAATGTTTTGACGTGTCGTGAGAAGTTGGCAAACACTAAACTGCAAAGGCCTGCACTGAGCCTAATACTGAACTGAAGGGGTGGAAATGACAATATCCACCATTATCTGCCATTGAGAACCCCTACCGAAACATGCTAGCCTACGAGGGTCCAAGTAATAGGCTAACCCATCTGTCACTAAAACTGGCTAGAGTGGGGAGATTACAGTGCCATGTGGTTTTGGCCAAAACATTTTTTATTGAAAATATTTTGTTAGAAACCATTTTCTTGGTCAAATTTTGACACATGTTTAAAGTTTTTATAAAAAAAATACGATCTTTACTTTATTCTTAGTCATGAATGAATAATAATTTGTTGTAATGGGCTTCCAACATGTCACTTGACTTGATTTTTTTATTACAAGTGTGTAAATTATAAAACTTGAAAGATATTGCAATACAAAGCCAATGCTGAGCTTCAAAAAATTGAACTTTCTTTTATCCATCATTTTGATTGTTTTCCAATGATCATAAACAATGTTTAGATATTAGCTAAACTATCCCTAGGAGTGATTTCAATCGACCATAATGTAGCTCAATGTTTGATGCCTATTGAAACTTGTAGGTCAAATATCTGTAAGAATATTTTAAAATAAATGCAATAATGATGGGTCGATGAATTTTGATGTGGTTCGTACCATAAGCTATTTTGGGTCTTGTAAATTTATAAATGTGCTCCTTTATTGTTGCATGTTTCGAAGATTTACCACAAATTTGTACTTATGTGACTACATACATATACCAAGATATTTAGTCAAATTATACACCAAATTAAATAAGAAATAGTATATATATATATATATTTCACCATTACAATATTATTATATTAAGATACTGTCAAAGTTCATCAAACATCATCTTTACTAACAACCTTCTCAAATGAATAAAAGAGAGAAACTTAACATAATGGTATTTCAACATGACAAGTTACCTATGAAATACTTAAGACTTCATCAACATTCTAAACTAATACAAGAATATTTAGATATAACTGAAATTCTAGACAACACATATTCCATCATATATTTGTTAAAGTGAATCCTTACCTTAGCAATTTCCTCTTTTGTTATCTTGTTTTATTCACTCCACAACTTTAGCAAAATACCACATCATTAATATGACAATTCAAACGTGTAAATTGCCACAACCTTAATCACTTAATGTTAATTGTAATAAAATAAAAATGAAAAATGCTCAACTCCTTTGTTGGTTGCTTAGATGGGAATTGTTCATTTCTAGTGTTGCCAACTCAACTAGAGAGGTACTACCATCCTATCCTCAATCTGAACAAAACAACTCTCAAATCCTACTCATCTAAACATTGGTATTTCAGTCCAAATGTAGAGCATTTCTAACTCAATAGTTTGGGTTTTCAAAGTGGTTCTTACACTTTTATAACCTTTGTTAAATAAAGCAATAATATAACGCATGTGGGTTAAATATTATTGTTACCTAATTTAGCTTCTAGCTCAATCAGGTAGAGCTGAGATATAACATGATGATGAAAGATAAAAGGTACACATTGATTTCTAATGAAGTTCCATTCATATGCAGATAAGTATTATCAAATAAATTGCAGTTCATTATGCAAGTGTATACAAGAGAAAGATTGCACAATTTTTGCATAAATGTTATCTTTTATTGATAACTACAAATGTATGGTGTCCCACACAAGCCGTGGGAATAACTATTTCAATACAACATAAGATATAAACTATATTCGAAGAAATAGAAAATAAAGAGCATATGAAAAGAGTAAGGATCTGTCATTGCTTGAATGACGAACCCCAAGTTGAACTGTCGCATCTTTGCTTTAGTCCCTCTCGCTTGGTTGCTCCAAAATTTTCTCAGTTGTTCCAAAAATGCCTACAAGAGATGATAAAAGTTGTGTTAGAGCTTGGGAACCATATTCTCTACATATACTACATCAACAAGCATATAGTTTATTCTCATAAGAAATTGAAATAGTTTTGCAGTATCACATTTATCAAGGAAAAACAAAGGATTATCATCAATATCCATCAATTATGAGTTTCATTTGTTTTATCTAACATGTTTGTTCATTGTGCAGGTATAGGTGAAATTTTCATTGCTAGATTATTTTTAGTTGACATCGCAACAAAATGGGCTCCCACAAGGGTTGATCTTAGCATGTTGCCCTCTTGGTTTAAGAGGGGAGTGAGAGTTTATTTTCATCATTACACAACAAGGTTTCAATATTCATCACATGGACAGATCTTTGACAAGATTAATAAAATCATCATGTATCAAGACAAATTTCATCAAATGCAGAATTACAAAATGACATAGTTAGTCTATAGTCATGTTAGATGAGGTTATAATGAGTTATAGTAAGATTGAATGAAGGTAAAGGAAGCATTCAAGTTAAGAATGTAAAACATGATAGCTAAGTTATAACTTATGAAGGAACAATGCTATTCATTAAATTTGTACTTCCAAATGTCAATGATGCACAAGTGAAGGAACAACCTCAACATATAAATGACAGTCATAATCATTAAGTTGCAGTGATATGATAATGTTCAAGGAAATGAACATTGTGTAAGACCTTGTATCAGGGGTGGAACAGAGCATCAAGGAACTTATGACCAATTATGTCAAGTACAAGACAGAGCAAGGTAGAGGACAATCTCTCTCATAGAGAATGAAGGCAGAGATTTTTGCGCTTCCTAAACATTATAGTGAGATTTGATCTAGGGACTTGGGGCAGACAATCATTGACATGCATTCGCTTTTTCTAATTTGGAGCAAATTATCTAGAATCTACTAGGTTTATAAGTTCTTTTGATCATTTTGCTATTGGAAATAGCAAGTCCTTACTTTTACTAAGAATGTTGTCTTCAGGATTGGCATTTTACAGAGAGAAGGAATCAAATGTATTTACAGAGGATTTGGTATTACTATACCTTGAGATGCTCCTGCTCATGATGTCTACTTCTAGACATATAAATATAGTCGAGAATGGATTCACCCTGGCTATAGAAAGAACTCACAATAAATTTTATCAACAATATAGCGGCAAGAGGATGTGCAAGAGGGGCAAGTTGGGTTTTTTCTATCCATTGGATGTTTTGTTAATCCATACTTCAAGCACAAGGAAATTTATCTCCTAAGTACACTAGTATCATGGAGTACTTGAAAAAGAGTGTGAGAGAGGAAGGCTTTAAGGTCCTTTAGAGAGGTTTGGGAACTGTTGTAGCATGTGTTTTTATGGTAAAATGAGTTAGTTTTGTAGCTATTGATGGAACAGTTGTTGTGGTTGTCTAATAGCCTCTTTAATGCATTCAAAAATATTAAAACAAATGATTATCAAGGCACCCGAAAGCTTCTTGTGGCATTGGCAGCAGCATTACCAGTTTGCTAGATTTTTTGAAAAGAGTGAGAAAGGCATAGGCATGAAAAAAAAGCTAAACAAATGAAGATGACTTACCTGAGAAAAGAACATCAGTACAAAACCTTCGATGTTTTCCAGAAAAACCTCCAGCAAAACCCTCGCATGGAACCATGGTGGCGCCTCTAGAAGAAACCAAAATGAAATGAAATGAAAAATGTGGCCTCGAGTTTCTTTTAGAGTTTTCTTTAACCCTAAATGTTGGCCACCAGAACAAAAGGATTTTTACCTTTGTTTTAAAACATTTCCTTCAAAGATTAATACATTGGCCATGTATTTAGTGCCTTGTGTTTCCTTTCCATGTTTCCAAACATGACCGAATATACATTTGTTTTGCAACTTATTCATTAAATGTAAAATGTGTTGGAGTACGATACCATTGAGAGGGGGGGTGAATCAGTGGTATGACAAATTTCAAACAACCTTGAATTAATCTTTTAAAGCCTTGACCTTATAAAATGCAAGGTCAGAACAATTCAACTATTAAGTGCAACATCGTGTATGTAAAGTTACCAAACCACCATCATAATTTTCAAGTTTAGTGAACTTACCTTTACCTCTGATCATGTGATTAGAACATCCACTTTCAATAACCCAATAGTCTTCATCCTATCTAGCATGAAAGGCGATGACCAAAGTACCTTCCACCTCATCCTTCTTGTTCTCTAAATCACTTTTTCTTACACATTTTTCAAAGTTAGCAGACACAAATTTACTCTCTAAAGCTAAGAACAAGCATTCACTATCATCACCCTCATAATTAGATTAATCATCAGAGATTCCAACTTCTTCTCTAACATAGTACAATTTTTGTATTTCTTATCCTTTTTATCTTTATGATCTATGTTATTCTTATGTACATCTCTATTCATAAATCTTGAAGCATAATGACCAATATTACCACAATTGAAACATTTAAAGGGCAACATACCTTTATACTTACCGGTACCTTTCTTCAACTTCCTTGTAAAGTTCGCTTCCAACTCATCTAAACCATCACTATTCGGATCATCTTCAACCTTTGCTACTTTAAATGTTGTTTCTGTCTTTTCCTCTTTCTTTCAAAACTTTCTTATCTCAAATGCAGTTAAGGTGCCAAATAGTTCTTCTTTAGTATATTTATTAGGATCATATGTTTCCTCAATAACTAAAACCTTGTCACTGTAACACTCTAGTAGGGTCATTAGAATCTTTTCAATTATATCTTCATCAATTAGAGTACCCCCTTGATTTCTGACTTCATTTGCTACCAAATCAATCCTCTAAAAATAGCTTGCAATATCTTCTCCTTCCATTTTCATATTCTCATATCTATGCTTTGTTGTTAGCTTCTTTGTCAATTTCACTCTATCATTTCCTTCATAAAGATCTTTCAACTTCTTCCAAACTTCATAAGCAATGCCTAGAGAGATAAATTTTGTTCGCTCAGTCTTGGATAAATCACTATAAATAGCATACCTCAATTTTTCATTCTCCTCATTAGCAAAAACCTCATATGCAGTATTAGGACCACTCACCAGTACAACATATTTCATCTCAACAGCCTTCCAAGTCTTGTAACCAAGATAGATAATATATCTTTTCATTTGCACTTTCCAGTCACTGTAATTAGATCCATCGAACATAGGGATCACCAACTTATGCATCATCGGATCTTCCTTAAGCAGTTAAGCTCTACACTAAGGAACCAATGCTCTAATACCAATTGTTAAAGGCGCAAGACAACTGAGAGTGGGGGTGAAACAGTTGTCACCAAATTTAATCAAAAAACTTCAAACACTTATCAAATTCACAACCACACTAATATGTTATTAAGTTTGAGCATGTAATGTAGATAATAGAAAGAAAAATCAACAGAATGAACACCATATTTTACATGGAAAACCCAATAAGGGAAAAACCATGGTGAGGATTAACTCACAATATAAAGTAATAGCAAAACTGAATACAAGAGACTCACTGCCCAAATACAAAGGCTCACTACCTACAAAAATGACTCATTGTTTAATAAGGAGGCTCACTACCTACAGATACAAAAGATAATAGAAAGATCCACCACAACAATTTACACACATCCGCAGCCTTAATTAGAAGGTTGTAGAAACCTTTAGCTCACTACTTTCAGGGATCTAACACAATAAAGTATTGTTGCCTCAACTCACTTTCGCACAACTCTGCTCTTCACTTGTGGCTTACTTCGTTATTTCTGTATGTCTTAATCCTTCACAACTCGACTTGCATTTATACCCTCTTCAACCTTAGAAAATTTCTCCATGGTTGGCCACATACGCTTTGATGGGTCATTGTAATCCTCATCATTTAACTTATCAATTCAAGGTAGTTTCCATGACTATATGCAAAAGAGAATGGAGAAAACTTGCTTGAGAGTCTATTCTACAATCAAATTTGCAGAAATCATACCTATTCTAGAGCACACTTGCATAAAAGGAAAGTTGCATGGAAGGAAACTAAGATTATACAAACTTGCATGAATTGAAAAATGCTAAATTACTTCACACTTTGTTGGAAATGAAAAACTTGCTTGAATTCAAATTTACTCTAGAAATTTTGGAAATATATTGCTTGAAATGAAACTAGAAACTATCATATTTCCTCAGGCCAAAACAAGCCTTTCTAATCCCTCACTTGATTATTTGATTACAATGCATTTATAGAATAAAAAGACAAGTCTCATAGTTGTGCAACAGCTTGCTAGAAAATAGGAACATGTGTGGAGAAAGACAAGATAAGTCTTCACTCCATTTTGCTAAGTCAATCTTTTTTGGTCGTCCAAAACAATAGTCCCTACTTTTCAGCCCTTTAAATTGCTCCAAAAAAGTGTTAAGAGTGTTGAAGAAACCTTCCTTTGACCTCTTCTATCATTAAAACTCTTAAATCTACTCCTATATGCTCTCAACTGCTCATAAATTGGGTTGAACAACTCCCTAAATATTTGCAACTACCCCTATATTCTCTCAACTTTTGTACAAGTCACTCCAATTTCCTTTAATGCTTGCAACTATTGTCCCTTAACTTCTCAACCTCTATCGTACTTAGTTCCAAAAAATTCTAGAGCATGGAATCAAATGAATGAAATAATTCCATAAATTTTGGAGCATGGAAGCAAATTTTTGGAGCATCAGACTTGTGAAGTTTTCTCTCAAACCACAAACTGAGTTTTCATGAAATTTAATGGGTTTTTTCGTCTTCTTGTCCTAGAATTTCTACCCAAAATATCAAGAACCCAGATCATAATTTTTAAAATGTGATGGAATCTTTGAATATTGCAACTCAAAATCTCTTACTTTCCACATCATGCTCAGTTTTGATAAACTCCATAATTAAAAAAAATACATGCTTTTATTTGGCTAATAGATGAGACTTTTTTTTGTCTCATCACGCTTCATTTCATAAATTCAAATTAGGTAGGCAACTCAGCATTCCCGCGGTGGAAAGGAATGAGAGTGGACCAATCCAACACTTTTCCAAGACCAAAAGCAATTTCTTGGATCAGCCACATGCTTCCTTAATTAAATTTTAATTTCATATGAAGTGTAAATACCAAGTTGGCCAAACCTAATGAAAACACAAATGAAAATTTGAGTACACACTTTCCAACAAGAAGATAACATGCGGATGACATAACACGCTTTATCATGCATGAGAACACATCTCAGATACCTTCAAATACATCCACAACAAGTGCAACAACCTTCGAACAAAAAACATCTTCCATCAGTCCATCTAGACTGTGCAAACACATACAACAACTCTAAAACTCAACTTCCAAAGCACAAAACCATGAACATCTCTGCCAAAATTCATAGAACACCATTACTAGACATATTATAGATCCGCAGGAGCTAAAACGAAACAGCAGAGGATTGCGGAGCAGAAACATTCTCCCAGCCCATAGACAAGCAACTCTATCAAACCAGTTCACACACCGGTGAACACAACTTTCACACTCCATCAACCCAGAAGCTACAAATCAGAAGATGACACCAAAAGATCTCCAACAACAACTCTTCAGATCTGCACAAGCATAGGATCAACATAGAAGAAACGTGGAGCACAAACTGAAGCACATTTTGAACACATACATAACTCTGACTTCACTCTTTATTAATTTTCTCAAAAGCACTTGGTAACCCATCATTTCAGTACATCTACAACATCATAAGGATACCTCCATGTACTCACAACATCTCAACAACATCTCAACTATACATGCACAATCTGTAACATTCTAAACTGTGTTGACATCAATGACAACATTAATGACAACACCACCAAACTTGCTCATACTTGCAACATCTATTTGGTTTTCTAACTCTCATCCTAGTGTTTCAAGACCCTGTTGTCTATATACGTTCCAAATCTATTATCTAGACTTGCGTATGCTTCATTTTTTCCCCTTGAAATGTCTAGTTATCAACACCACAATGGTTATTCTCCTCCATTGCATGAAAATTTAGGCTTTTGGCCTCCAAACAACCCTTCTCCTCATTGCAATCATCATTACTAGTAGGAGCATTTTGAAACCGCTCTTGCTTATCCTTGTTTACAGCTTGTTCATGCCTATAGTCAGCCTTGTGAAACCCATTATACTCTAAATCAAACATGCAACCTCCCTAGTCAATCCCAAAATGCTACTGATTTGGGTAGCATTAAGAGTTTGTTATTGGATTTCCAAAGGAATTTTTCAAAAATAGATAGAGAAACATAGTATAGTATGCAGCAGGAAGAGCTTGCTCATCAAGATCATATTCATTAGAGGGAGGTGGAGGCACAAAGGTATGAAGAGGAATTTCTTATTAGACAAGTTACGGGCAAAG
Organism: Sequoia sempervirens; assembly: GCA_007258455.2. NCBI lineage: Eukaryota > Viridiplantae > Streptophyta > Pinopsida > Cupressales > Cupressaceae > Sequoia > Sequoia sempervirens. Next base: position 250,310,319 of record VDFB02000017.1, read on the forward strand.
AAGAACAAATAAAGCACTTGCTTGCACAAGTACAAAGGTATGAAACCCAATCAGCCCCTTGCATTCCTAGTTTCAAAATGCCAAATCTTACTAAGACCTTTCCTGTCATACCAATCCAAAACCAGGAAGAGGAAAAGGTTGAAGAATCTAAGCCAATTAAAATTCCAAGTTTTAGGAAAGATAAAATTCTTAACTCTTCAAATCAGTCCCTTAAGCTTGAAATTCCAAGTTTCACACACCTTCATCCTTTGCAAGTTGAGGAAAGTAATCAGGTACAACCTAGTATAGTTACAAAGCAACCCATTGATTAGGATAGCTCACTCATCATGGAGAAGATTAGAAATATAAATCCATTGCATTTAGTTGTATAGTATTACATATTATAACATAAAAGGATTGAACAAGAAAAGACATTTAAAGATAAATCCTTGAATGTTCTAACTAATCAACTTCTTTTTTTAGTAAAAGATGATGAAAATGTTTCAATAAGTTAGCTAGGATAGTAGGAGTTTTTTGAGGTAAGAGAAGAACAACTTGCACCTAGTACACTTGCACATGAGGTGGATGAGAAGAAATTAAAGTTGTTGCAAGAGGGTGATGAAAATAATCAAATAGGATAGCAGGTTGAAAAGGAGGTAACAGGGGTTGAATGTGAAATGTTGACTATTTTGTTTGATGAACTCCCATCTTTTATCGAATATGAGAATGTTTCTATGTCAACAAATTATATGATAAGCAAGAAGGAGGTGGTGAGAAGGAAGAATCTACCTTGTGGGTTGATGTGTTTCCTTCTTTGGTTGAACAAGATGAAGGCTTGCACATATTCAAGACATCAACATCAATTTTGGAACAATTGAAAGACACAAATAATTTTAATGAGGTGTTGGTATACAAAGAGAAAAGTGGGGATAATGCTATTTTTAAGCCTATGAATGTTGACATGCATGAGGAGAAAAAACTACAAGTTAGGGAAGACATGTTTTCTAGCATCATTGAGGATTTTTACTCAAATATTGATGCCAAGATAACACTTTCTGAATTAGGAAATTATGAACATCACAAAATAAAAGATGAAGCAATTTTGTTTCCGTTTGAACAACATGAACTAAAACATGCCAATTTGCATGATGTTAAGGAAGCAGTTGAAGAAAAGGAAACCAACATGGAGAGTTTTGAATTCACTGTTTTGAGAGGATGCCCAATTAGGCATCTAGCTAGAATGGAGGTCAACAAGAATATTCTTATCTTGCTTGCACCCAAGCATGTAGGTATAGCTAAGGAAGAGCAGATTCAAGTCACTTTTCTACCTCATGACAGGAATGTTTATATTCCATATGAAAAGGTTAGTAAACTTGTGTATGTTCTTCAATAAGTATTACAGCTCTTTGTTGAATTTCTATCCATCTTTCATCTCTTTCTAGTTGTCCTCAAGCATGGAAAACATTGTACATTCTATAGAAAAGGTGGCTACTTCACCCAACTAGTGAATGGTTTTGTTTGAGTTAGTTTTTTTCTTAGTTAGTGTAGAGAAGGGTTAGTTTTCCATTCCTTCAAGTGCTATTTTGCATAGTTAGTTAGTCAGTTTGTTCTGAGTCTTTTGGTTGGATGAATAAGATTTGAAGGTGTTATGCACTATTTTGATGAGTTATAGCCATATGCAAGACTGTTTCTCAAGTCTTGTCAAGCTCCTTTTGACTCATGTGCCCAATGGATAAGTTTAGGCAACTAGTCAAGATGTTTAGCAAGCAAACATATTGCAGATGTCGCAAAAAAGGTTACCTAATTTAGCTTCTAGCTCAATCAGGTAGAGCTGAGATATTACATGATTAACAACATCAAGTTTCCATAGTCCATGATCATGAATTGTTTAGTTTTTTGGATTGAAACTATGTGCATTTTTTTGAATCACGAAAATGCACACAGTTTCAATCCAGAAAACTAAACAATTCATATTACATGATGATAAAAGATAAAAGGTACACATTGAATTATGTTGAAGTTCCATTCATATGCACAAAAGTATTATCAAATAAATTGCAATTCATTATGCAAATGTATACAAGAGAAATATTGCACAAGTTTTGCATAAATGTTGTCTTTTATTGATAACTACAAATGTATGGTGTCCCACACAATTCGTGGGAATAACTATTTCAATACAATATAAGATATAAATTATACATTTGAAGAAATAGAAAAGAAAGAGCATATGGAAAGATTAGGGATTCGTCATTGCCTGAATGACAAATCCCAAGTTGAATTGTTGCATCTTTACTTCAGTCCCTCACTTGGTTGCTCTAGAAGTTGCTCAGTTGTTCCAAAAATGCCTGTAAGGGATGATAAAAGTTGTGTTAGAGCTTGGGACCCATATTCTCTACATATACTACATCAACAAGCATATAGGTTATTCTCATAAGACATTGAAACATTTTTACAGTATCACAGATATCAAGGACAAGTAGAGGATTATCATCAATATCCATCAATTTTGAGTTTTATTTGTTTTATCTAACATGTTTGTTCACTGTGCAGGTATAGGTGAAATTTTCATTACTGGATCATTTTCAGTTGACGTCACAACATGTGGAGTAAAATGGGCTCCCACAAGGGTTGAGCTCAGCATGTTGCCCTCTTGGTTTAAAAGGGGAGTGAGAGTGCATGTTCATCATTACACAACAAGAAGGTTTCAATATTCATCACATGGAAAAATCTTTGACAAGATTAATAGGATCATCACGTTTCAAGAAAAAATTCATCAAATGTAGAATTGTAAAATGACATAGTTAGTCTATAGTCATGTTAGATGGAGTTCTAATGAGTTATAGTAAGCTTGAATGAAGGTAAAGGAATCATTCAAGTTAAGAATGTAAAACATGATATCTTTATAACTTATGAAGGAACAATGCTATTCATTAAATCTATACTTCCAAATGTCAATGATGCACAAGTGAAGGAATAGACTCAACATATAAATGATAGTCATAATCATTAAGTTGTAGTGCTATGATAATGTTCAAGCAAATGAACATTGTGTAAGACCTTGTACCAAGGGTAGAACAGAGCATCAAGGAACTTATGACCAATTATGTCAAGTACAAGATAGAGCAAGGTAGAGGACAGTCTCTCTCACAAAGAATCAAGGAAGAGATTGCAATGTTTCCCCAACATGACAGTGAGATTTGATTGAGGGACCTAGGGCTGACAATCATTTACATGCTTTCGCTTTTTTGAACTTGGAGCACATTACCTAGAATCTACTGGGTTTATAAGATCTTTTGATCATTTTGCTGTTGGAAATAGCGAGTCCTTACTTTTACTAAGATAGTTGTCTTCGGGATTGGCATTTTACAAAGAGAAGGAATCAAAGGTCTTTACAGAGGACTTGGTATTATTGTACTTTGAGATGCTCCTGCTCATAGTGTCTACTTCTCGATATATGAATATAGTCGAGAATGGCTTCACCCTAGCTATAGAAAGAACTCACAAGAAAGTCTATCAACAATATAGTGACAAGAGGATGTACAAGAGGGGAAAGTTGGGTTTTTTCTATCCATTGGATGTTAAATCTAGACTTCAAGCACTAGGGAATTTATCTCCTAAGTACACTAGTATCCTGGATTGCTTGCAAAATAGTATGAGAGAGAAAGGCTTTAAGGTCCTTTGGAGAGGTCTAGGAATTGTTGTAGCACATTTTTTTGTGGTAAATGGAGCTATTGATGGAATAGTTATTGTGGTTGTTTAACATCCTCTTTAATGTATTAAAAAATATTAAAAAAAATGATTATCAAGGCACCCAAAAGCTTCTTGTGGCATTGGTAGCAGCATTATTAGTCTACCAGAGTTTTTGACAAGAGCGAGAGAGGCACAGGCATGAAAACAAAGCTAAACAAAATGAAGATGACTTACCTAAGAAAATAACAACAATACAAAACCTTCAATGTTTTCCAAAAAACCCTCCGGCAAAACCCTCACATGGAACCATGGCGACGCCTCCAGAAGAAACTAGAATGAAATGAAATGAAAAATGTGGTCTCGGGTTTCTTTTAGGGTTTTCTTTAATCCTAAATGTTAGTCAATAGCATTTGTTTTAAATTTTTTCCTTCAAAGATTAATACGTTGGCCATGTATTTAGTGCCTTGTGTTTCCTTTCCATGTTTCCAAACATGACTGGATATACCTTTCTTTTGCAACTTATTCATTAAATGTAAAACATTAATTAAAGTGATGCACTCATAAATCACTTTATTTAAATGTTATATATAATGCAAAGATAAGGTGCTTTTTCTTTCAAGATATGGTCAAAGGAGATGTAATTGAAGATTTATGAGTTGTGCCAAGCATATAGGGGAGGTTGGAGAAGTTAGCAAACAAGTGGAGAGAATGTAGGGGTAGTTTTGACTTGGTTTTGGAGGGAATTGAGAGCATCTTGGGGTATTTTTAGGTGCCTTTATGATAGGTGAGGTGAAGGCTTGACCTTTTCTTCATCCATGAGCCTTTTTTTGGAGTGGATTTAGGGGCTAGATTTTAGGCTTTTTGGTTGTACACGACCAAGGAAGTTTCTAGATCCTATCTTTGTGCAACTTCTTTGAAAAAGCATAAGTAACTTCAAACTTCATGGTTGAAGTTAGTTCTTATCATTTTCTTTTGTCTAAATTGTGACTTTTGAAGTCCTTTTTCAGCAAAAGACAGTATTTGTAACTCACTTTTATAGACATGTATATCAATTTACACCTTGGAGATCAATGAAGATAAACAATTTTGCCTTCTTATTTTTCTATTCTATTGTGTGCATTTGAATGATTGATGCAATTACTTGTGAAGTTATCTCATTCCTTGTCTTTGTGTCTCATTAGTAGCACCTTTTGTGTAGAAAGAATATGTACTTGCAGGTTATAAGTTGTGTTGAGATGCAAGTGATTCGAGTTCTGGAAAATATTTTTTCCTTCTAGGATTGTATGCATTATATCCTCCTTATAAAATATTGATGCAAAGACATATGAGAATTGAGTTGTGCATGTCAAGTTATGTTGTTGATTGCAACTATGTGTGCAAAACATCTGTGCAAGTTTTAGGTAATCAAATTTGGTGCATCACCCTTAGTCATAGGTTTTATTTTATGCAAAATTTCTTCCCCTTTTCCCAACAAGAAATAGTTTTATGTGAGTACCATAAGAGCCAGCTTACTCTGGAGGTTCTTTTCTGCATTAGGTAACCCAAAACCTAAAAAAGTTCCAATGTTTCACCAATAGGCTAAGTTCACTCGGCAAGGGTGCACTATTAGGAGACAACAACTATCTTTATTTTTTGTAAGACTATAGACCGCTAAAAAAGTTCAAATCTTAGTCATCCATTTCATCATCTAAGGTTATTCTCATTTATTAGGATTTGAATCCCTTTTGATTAGTCATCACAAACCCAAGAAGTTTGTCGATTTTTTTTCACAACCAAAAAACTAAATATTATATTTATTTTTTCTAAGACTACGCTCTATTAAAAGAATTTAATTATACTTGTTTATATTTTTCTTTTTTTACAACTAAAAAACTAAAAATTAACTAATGCAAGACCAAATACTACCAAAAATTTGACAACTACAAGATATGTTTACAATTAAAAAATCAATTTACTAAAATATGTATACCTATCCACCATTTTGATCACCTCCAATACTTAAACTAATTATAATATCCTTGACTTAGGGAAAATAGTTAAATCTTCACTATTTTTTTAACCAAGAGGAATAAAAAGTTTAGCCCAAAAACTTGGAACTTAGTTGTTTACTAGGTGAGCCCCTCTTATTATCTATTGAGCGATATTCAACAAACCCTCATCCACACCACAAGAAAATTAGGAGTTGAACCCCCAATCCAAGCAACTCAACCATCATTATTAAGTGCACTAATCTTATCCTAATAACTATCAAATAATTTTTTTTACAGAGATGATACTTTTAAAAAGTGTTTAAATTCAATTAGTAGTAAATGACATAATCTCGCCCTAGTCTACAATGATCTTTGTAATAACCCAAAAGACATTTAAAAATTGCCACTCTTTTTTTTTCAAGCTAATAAATGTTCATTCATTCATTTGTATACTCAGGTACTTCTATCCATATGGGATATGTATTCATCAAAATTTGAGACAAGCATCCAACCTTACGAGTTAGGCATTTGTTCATGCAGAACATGAATTCATTAGTCCATCTAGGATAGGAATCCACCAAAATGGTTAGGAATCTATCATAAAAGATAGGTATATGGTCTAGCCAGAGTCTTACACTCATCAGGACCATCCAAATCATGAGTCGCTTCCCTAAAGGCCACACTTCCCCCTTGGAAGTGTACCGAGGTAGTCGTCATTTAGGGGTATGTAATTTAATATACAATGGCTTGAAATCCCACCTCAAAATCTAGCCTAAAGCCTAAGGGAAATCAAGTGAATCCATCTCAGATTCCTTTTGAGTATATGATATATGATTTCTTCTCAATTTTATATTATTTGTGAGAATGGTTTACTTTATTTTCAAGTAGGTTTAAAATTGTATTCTTTAGAAACTAGACCTAACCTCACACCTGAAATATTGTGTATTGGGAACATCCTTTATTCACTAGACTACCTATATAGACAACTTCCAAATAGGATCAAGGAGTATGTATGTAGCTTTGGTTTTTATTCTATGTTTCATGTAACTACTTGAGTGCATATGCAACCCTTTCTAAGGTTCACTTTCCCCAAACAGTTCTCTGTTGGTTGTCACCCACTCAAGTGAAATAGGGATGAAAACCTAATTAAAAATTTACTAAACAAATACATTATAAGAGGTGTTTGATGTTGGGTTTTGAATGTATATTTTTTCATGTTTGCCTATAACCTAAGTTTTTTTCACTTTATTCAATAATTATTGGTTTATATTCTATTGGGTATTGAATACCCTACTCCTAAGAAATTTCCTTTTATAATCTAATCCTAAATTCTATTAGATCAAGAGCTCCTTACTCACAAAACCTAATCAAGTTAACATGCTTATCTATAAATAGTTCAATTAACCAAAAGAGTCACATGATTAAACAACAATTTAAATCATAACCATAGTTATTCAACTAAGTAGTTATGTTATGGAAACAATCTTACCATCATCTAAAAGCATTTTTACAAGAATTCATATTTTTTAGAAAACTACCTTAAATTTATCTTTAATGTATAAATTATTTCTAACTTATAATCAAACTAAGAGACCTTATGCATTCTATACAAGGTGTTAACTAAGACTATCATTAACAATTTAATAACTAAACTAAATTTAGGTCCCATGACTACAAATGGTATCACTTACTAAATATGGACAATGATATGAAGATACCTTGATAACTACATAAAACAACAACCGCATGGAATTCTCACGATAACTATATTAATTCAAATGGTAACTCTATTTCCTAACAAATAATTGACCAACAAGAACATTATGTACTGACCTTTCTTCTAAATAAATGTCCTACACAAATGCACAATAATTAGTAATTCCTATTATATATCAATAACTTCTTTGTACTTATTCTATTAATAACTAACTATCCAATTAAAGTAATCTACAAAATTATACACAACTAGTTTGATATTGACATAGAAGGATTTTTCTAAGATTAGAAGATTTATATTATCACTAACTTTAGTTAATTGTACAAGATTGAAAGAATTATTAAGAGATAAGGATTTTGTAAATCATCTCACATAATGGATCTTAAATAAAATATCTTCCTAGTGTAAAGGAAACTAAGGAAACAATATTATGACTATTAATTACTATGATTCCTTATTTAGCATTACAAATCATAAGTATCTCCAATATACTCATTTACTATATGAGATAATAAATAAAAGATACTGTATTCACATAAAATCTCTTAAGGTTTTCAACATTCTCTTTAACCTAATGGATATAATAATAATCAATAGAATAATGAGATATTCCATAAAACTTGAAATTGAGTAAGAGGAAGCATAGGATGTCCAACAATTTACTAATCAATTACCATGTGATAATGTAACCACTTATTCTATATTATTCTTAGTCTCATAACTTTACCTCATAGTGAAATTCATCCAATCTTATCATTTTAAATTACCAAGATTGAGGTGATAGATCTATTGAAAAAATCTAATAATTAGTTAATAAATAATAAATGCACATTAGAATATTCCTAAGAATAGAAGAACAATATAAGTTAATATCATATTGATAGTCATTGATCATCTAAAGAATATCATTTCTATGAACTTCATATCAATAAAAAGAATGTTTAGTCAAAAAAAATAAACAAATTCTAAATTATTACTAAAAATAAATCCACACAATCTATTGATTAACAAACATTAACTAGACCAATGGCTAAGAAATAATGTTAAACTACCCTCAAACTATGTGAATTTGTGGAAAAATGATAAGGTATGTCCATAAATATCTTAAAACTTCTTATAACTTATTCACAAGTAACTAGGTCATAGTTCATAATACTAGCCTTTTATTTCTATATTTGTTACCCTTAGTACATCTTTGAATTTTTAAGAAGGTAATATAGATCCAAAAGTTAAAATATCTCCCCCCCTTTGAGATTAACAAGATTTACAAAATTCAGATGTGGTATTAATCATTGTGAATGCAAGTACATTTTGGCTTAAAATAGACATTATTTTATCAATCAAATAAAGGGACTTGTTCACGTAATATTTAGCTACTAGATACAATTTAATTATATTTTAAATCCTCTCATTTGGTACTATAAGTCCTCTAAATATGGATTATAGATGATTAAACATATGCACAATAATACAAGTCCTTAACCTATGGCATAGGTCTAACCTTATACACATTTTATAATAAATTTGGGAAAGTGAAAAAGATCCATCCTTCATTTCAATCATAAATAATCATTTGCATGTGATACTGATGTTGAACTCACCATGTCATGTGTAGAGAAAATAAGATAGAGGAGGTGCTACCTATGCACCCAACATATCTTAATTCTTGTAAACCTATATTCTCAAGAACACGCTTTTATAAGGGAGTGAAACAACATCTCATAGATTACTATAAATTTAGGAATAACAAAATCTAAATGGTTTAATTGAAAAGGGCCTTGGAAACTATAATCAACAACAATTTGAAAATATAACATTAGACTCCCAACCTTTTCCAACATTCTATCTTGGTAAGATATTAATAAATATAATCATTGACTACTAATTTGGTAATTAACCAAATTTTTACATAATTATAATTAATTCCTATCAATTCCTTTCAATTTTAGAAGTATTGGCCTTCAAGGAGATCTAATAGAAAGTATTAACATTATGTAGACAACATTAAAATCATAAATTAAGTTTATTCCAAGTGACTCCACCTATGTGGTTATACTGATTCATATTATGTCAGACTACATCAATTACTTCTCCCATGAGTTGATACTATGGGCAACCTTCTCATGTGTGAGTTTACATATGATGTAAATCATTTCTTCTAAGCTTATGACACATGCATATCAAGAGGAAGGTAATTAGGAAGTATATTATGAAGTTAGCCTGCTCATATAATTAGGAAGGTAATTAGGAAGTATATTAGGAAGTATATTATAAATATAATTGGATCACTTAGAGGAAGGTAATTAGGAAGTATATTATGAAGTTAGCCTGCTCATGTTTTGCTAATACTACTTTTGACTATGATAATATTGTTCTTGACTTTTCTAATATTCTTGCATTTCAATAAATTGGATGCCTAATGTTTGTTTTATGTGCATTTTGGTACGTTGAGAAAATAGCTATAATTTAGTTAAGAGTTTTGCAATTTGATGTATCTATATCAATGTGGTAAAAGGCTTCTCCAAATCAATAAATATTAAAAATAAAATAAATACACAGTTACATCCAGAAGCACTCACAATCAACCATATTAAATGTCATATGGACTCATGGATTGCAATGATTGCATGATACTTGTGTGGAAAGGGCTATAGAGACTTATAAGTAGTTGGAAGGATGAACTCAATCTTTATCAGTGTCTTATGCAGCATTGGCCCTACATCAAGACTAAAGGATAGAGTAATTTTCATAAATGTTGGAATTGCACAAAATGGATTTGTTAGAAAGGCTTTAGCATTTTTCATACAAATACAAATGGTAGGTGTAAAGCCAAACTATGTGGCCCTTTTTTCTCACATTTCTTTTGGATGCCAAAATGACAACTTTGAAACAACCTATGGACTTCCATCAAAGCATAAGGGTATATCTATTTGTCAGAGGAGGTAGTTGCAATCGCTCTGGTAGAGCATAAATAATGCGAGGATCAAATTGAAGATTTGCTTCAAAGAAATTGGGACAAGACATAAGAAATGCAGGTTGAGGAACTATCATGGATCATTCACAAATCATACAAACAATAAATTAACACATTATGGTCATGATACCCATCCATGAGCCTCATATACACTAATCCTACACTTGCAGGCCATGCTACAATGCTACAGGCCTAATAAACACCAATCCTACTCATGCAGGTCATGCTACATATAGGATATACACTAATCCTTCACATGCATGTTGTGGTTTCCAGGTATACACAAATACATGTTATTAAAAGCAAAGATTCAAACATTGATCAGTTGTAGATACCAAGTATGAGCTTTTATAAATTATGGAATCTAGTGCAGCGATATGAAAATAATAAAATGTGCATGAATCATTTTAATTTTGACCTAATCTTGGCTTAAATTCCTCCATCGTTTTAATTTTTACTTGATCTTGACTTAAGTTCCCACACAATTCCTCTTCTTGCATCTTTTCCTTTCAATTCTATAATAGGAATTCCTTTATAGCATCCAAAAGCATGATCCTCCCTCAATTGACTCTTGTATCCTCCTCCCTCCCTTATGGCATCTCTGACAAGCATTTTTAGTCCATCCCATGTATCTTCACTTTCCTATCCTTCCCCCTGTCTGTGCCTCCCTCTGCCTCCCCACCCCCTCCTCACTGTAGATGACCCCTCTTCTTTATGTGTATTCACCCTTATGTTAAGCCATAGATGAGTGAGTTATTGACCAATTGTCCCTCAATTGGCAACGTGGAGTTGGCCTAAGAAAATCTTTGGCACTACAGTTAACTATGTGAAGTGACAAAAAAAAAATATATTATTGTCAATGTGGGAGGAGTTTCATTTTAGTTTCAAACTCTTCTAACCATCACTACTAGTACTATTGTTCAATATTAAAAAATACCGCAATTTAATGTTGGATTTATGAAATAATTAACAATTATTATTTGTTATTCATTATTTGTCTAATCACTTTATTAAATTAAATTAATTTTTTCTTTACTAACATACATTTAAAATAATGAAGTAACAAAAATGATAAAAAAAAGGAGATCATAACAATCTCATTATAGAAAGGATATACACATCAATTAGACCCCTTCATTTAATAAAAGTTAACTTTAAAGATATACAATTTGCATGAAAGCTTTGTGTGAGATATTTACATCCTCTATACTATTTTTAATAATTGACCAAAGTCCATAAGCCCATTAAAATCTCCAATAAAATCCTTTTGCGCATAATTTCTATTAAATAATATGCATCTTCGCGTCAAAGCAAACACAACACCCTTTAATAAGAAAACAAAATTCCTTTCGTTACGAGGTCAAAGAATTAAAATAAGTATAAAGAATAATTTATTAATTCAAAAGAATAAATGAATAATGAATAATGAATAATAACCAGACAAGAGTTAGGAGCACTCCAGTCTGTTAAAAGAATTGTATACAACACTCTTTAAAATTTGTTTGGGTAACTTAGACCAAGGTCTTGCAGGAGCGCGAGGTCGGATCCCACATTGCTGGGAGAAGGAACGTGCGGCTGTTGACGCCATGGGCATTGTAGCTGGCCCCTGTCGTCTCATCCACCAACAGTTGCCCGGGGTAACCGGGATAAGCCCCCTTTCCATACATTCCCGGACACGCTGAGACCGCTTCCAACGGAGCAGCGGCGTCTCCTTGGAAGTATCCTGACTTGAACGGATTCGTCACTGCTCCTGCAATGCTCGCCGCAATGTTGATGATCATTCCGTCGATGCCCACATCGCCGTTAGGCGGCAGCAGAGGAGGGCTCTGCGGGCCGTAAAGAGGCTGATGAAATGGCCATGCGCACTGCCCCGGGCACTGCTTTGCCGAGTTTCCCACCCACGCATATGCGTATTCAATGCTTGCTTTGCTGCTGCCATGGAATCCGCAAGAGCTACTGCAGAAGTTCTCTACCATAACATCCTCAGATGTGAGCACCAAATACAACTCCACCTCACCATTGCTTTTCTTCTTCTGAGGCGGAGGCAGAGCTCTGGACTGTATAGCACTCTTCACCAACACGGCAATGTCACTTCTTTTCAGCGACTTTCCAAGAGAATAAGCTCCGTCCAGCTTCTGCTTCCCCAGCCTTGGATTTAGGGGTTGGGCTTGATTTAGTTTGGAAGGTGCAGAGCCTTTGTATGCCTCTGTTGTTTTCCACCAGGCGGACACAGAGGGAGAGCCCTGCTTCCCGTTTCCCATTCCCAATGACTGCACAAAATCGGCCACAATGGTACGCTGCGTGGAAGTGAAATTGCCATACCAAATGAGATGGAGATTGAGAATGGGTGTTGTGGTAAGCAGAGGGCCATTGTGATATTCCAGAACAAGAGGCGCTTCTTCCACCAAAGCAGAGAGCTTTCTCCACTGAGCTAGGGGCCGAGCTGTGGCATCCACTGTGGACAATGCCGCCAGACATAGTAGAATTAAGTGCATCAGAATCCTCTGAAACCCTATAACAACCATTTTTAACAGGATTTATTTGCAGGGGAACACAGATTTGAAAGATACAATGTATATTATATGATCAAATAGGAAAGTGTTGTGTGGGAAAAAGCAAGAAGAGGATGGGGTTTAAATAGATTGATAGAGGAAGTCAAAGCGGGAAGGGCGACTTATACAGCTGGCCATCGCAACAAAAGCGAAAAACAGCTAACTAATTTGCAAGGTAGCTTCCTTTGTTGACGTGGCGATATTAAAGTAAAATACAGCTCTCTTCTATCTGGATGCAATTTGCATTGCGCGTGAATGAAATATTATCACATCATCCGCTTCGTCACCATCGTGCTTGCGTATTTGGTGGGGCAAATTTCATTGGCGTTGCAAATGAGACAAAGTTATCTGAAATGGCGAAGGTCGTGCTTGCTGGGGCAAAATTGATTGCCCTGGTCTTTCCTTTGCGCAAATTTTCAAATGTGAAAAGTGCAGATTCAATCCAAAGAGCTTGGAGTGTGTATTCCTTAGCTGTTCCGACAATATTTTTATAAGGAAGTTTGCTTATAGTCTTCATAATAGTTTATTTGCTCAAAATATTCACATTTGTTTTAAAAAAATATATATAATTTTTTTAATTGATTAGTGTTTCATTTAGAGTTATAGTACTTATTATTATAATGCTAAGTACTATTAATTAATATATTTGTATATAAATTAACAATTGGTGTGTAAAGGGTATGTCAAAAAGTTGTGGAAAATTAAGTAGCAATTTGTTTTCCTTATTTCATATTTAGTTGTGTAATACATTAGGTCAATTGATAGGTCATTAAAAGTAAATCAAGTTGTGTGTGTGATCAAGGACTTGATGGGCAGGTGACAACTTTAGATTTTATGCTCTCTCTCTCTCTCTCTCTCTCTCTCTCTCTCTCTCTCTATATATATATATATATATATATATATATATATATATATATTTTATTTTTTTTCTTGTTATCTTGATAACTCTCCTTCTTTGTCCATTTCTCCATCTCTCTTATACTCCATTCATTTAACTTGTTGGCTATATAAATCTTATTCAATTAATAGAGACATATGAGGAAATCATAGCCACCAAGGTTTCAATGGGAGTATTAGGATCCATTTCTTAGGTGACACTTATGGTTGGGAAATTGTTCGAGTCATTGGTCATCTTGAAACTTTCGAACATGAATCGGATCTACAAAGTTCATTTGTAAAGTTTGCTAAAATGCACGAGTTTAGTGAAATATGTTACCACCTTTTGGTCTCTTGAGTGATTTAATTCATACAAGATCAATTCTTCTTTAGTGGCTGGTAAAACCAAATGTTACACTATTTAGTTTATCTTATTATATTTATTTGAAAATATATTATTTTCACATAACATATTACATAACTATAATTAAAATTTTAAATTTAATAGTATTGTTAGTTTTTTTTATTTATTTATAAATAAAGTAAAATACTGTTAAATTATTATTTTTACATTAAAACTTCAACTTAAACCTATATATATTGCATAAAAATAAAATTCAGATCTCACCAACATCACCCATGACTAAAGGGCCAACTTTCCTTGGCTTTTCGAATGGCCTCAAGATTTAGATCACTCTAGAAAACCCCTATGGACCCCTATTTATCCTTGGGCCTTACTTAAACATGTAATTTATATTTTGAGCACTCATTCATTGATTGTCTTCTTATTTCTTTGATAAGAAAGGTAGATAAAAGAGTATCCATTTTAGAATTTAAATAGAACCACTTGGAGAAAAATTATATATTCCCAAAATTTGGGAAAAGAATAAAGTAATAGTACACATGTATCTTCCTCTTATAGCTTTACATCAATGAATCCTAACAAATTCATAATCAAATTAAATGTATTTGATTGTTTTACAACATAGTCTTCTTTTTTCATTTTCAAAGAATATAATTTTTATTTTCAAACATTTCTTTTTACTAGATTCTTTGTTTAGTAGATTTCATTGATCTTTCTACATAGGAGATGTGTAGCAATTTCCTTAAAGACATTTAGTAGGATAGAATCTACAAGACAACCAAATGGTTCCTTATGCATTTTTTTCTAATTTCCTTCATTTGTCTTGTAATATTACCTTTTGTTTCTCTTTGTTTATAATAGCTCTCTATTGATATATCTCTTCAAGGGCATTCTCCATTCAAATTTCCAAATCTCGTAGCTAATTCCATTGAACTTTTCTATCTTTGAACAAGATTTACTAGCCATGCTTCTAATACATAAAATCTTCAACCACACAAAGAAAAAATGCTCCTACTATAACACTCTAAAAAAGGTTTCCCCTTCTTAATAGAACCAAAACTCTAATACCAAATGTTAAAAAATAAAGTAAACTATTGTAACAATAACATCAACCATCATGTACAAATATCATCATTTCAATGAATTAAGCAAAATCAAATGAAATGAAATGAAGATAAGATAAATTAACAAACCACAAGATACCAAAAGATACGCTAGATGTACATGGAGAAATCCTTTAAGGAAAAAGTTCACGATCAAAGAGGGCACAAGGTTGTATTAATCTTCAATCAATAAATATATGGATAAAATAAACTTCCAATTTTTAGTCTAACAACATATTAGCAACACCTACATACTTGTAGAATTATATACTAAAACCTATATCTCATGATTCAAATTTATAAGGCAAACCAAAACTAAAAACCGTGAGTGGTTTATAAAACAAGAGGTAAATACCATGCACCTGAACAAGCCCTCCATCTCTCTCATGCAAAGTAATCCAATACCCAAGTCCTACACATGAATATTATCTTTCAAGAATAAGAAATGTAAATTTTACCAACTATACTCCCTCTGCAATACATGCAAAGTCAACTATGACTCTCAAGTTCCCCTTAAGGAAACTCATTATAACTTATGCAATTCTTCATATTCCAAGTGACATTTTATTTTTCTTTTCCCTCTTATATGTATTATTTCAATAATATTCCAAATAACTAGACAATAATCATTAATAATATTGTACCTACCACGTATGAGTATCCCATTTCACCCCTTCCATTTTTAGAGTAGGAGCTACATTAAATATCCATCTATATAATTAAATAAATATTCTACACATAGGAATTTTTTATGGTAGATAGCACTTAATCCCAATAGTTAGAAGAAAGGATAGCAAAATGTATTTCTCTTTCTATGTGGCAATAGACTTCATATATAATTTTTCTCCCATCTCATGGTGTATTGTTGTTAATATGAAGCATATGGTGGGGTGATCCCACAAAACTGGTTTACAATTCCATGGAGGAAGGAAAATTACCAAAACGCTCCCATGAAGAAAATTTTGAGTTTTTAGGGGTTTGCTTGAAGGGAGGGTTCGAGTGAACCCAATAAGGGGTTCGCTTGAACCCCCTTCGAACGAACCCCTTTTGATGATGTCATCCATTTTGGCACCATTTTTTAAGGAAAACAAAGGAAAATTATAAAACAAGGGGGGTTCGAGCGAACCCCCCTTCACTCAAAGGGGTCAAAGGGGGTTCACTTGAACCCCCCTTTTTTTCCCTTCTCCCCCTCTTCTACCAATTTTTTATAAATTTTGTCTTTCGAAGCTCAGGTTGAGGATGAAAAATGGAGGAAACTTCACAGACCCAATTGGATGATGGTAGTCCTCAGAATGAGCTATCCATCAAATATAATTTTAATATATTTTAGTTTTATTATGTATTTTTTTTAGCTTAATTAAACATAGATTTTTCACCGAAAATCAAGCTCTTTGTTCTACAGGGTAAAAGCAAGAAGTTGGGTACACAAAGAGGGGAAATTTCGGGCAAAACAAAAAGTTTCGCAGGAAACGTGTATGCATTTTCAAAAAAATGTGTACGCGTTACGAATCAGGTACCCGAGCCTAAATCTGAATGTGTACGCATTTCGTGAAGGTATTTATTTTTTTAAATAAGCCATTGTATTTCATTTTTCCTCACCATTTTAGTCTGCGTCAGAGAAGAAGAGAGATCGCATATGCATTTCAAAGGTCGTGATTGAAGAAAAAAATGACTGCCACCTCCTCCCATCGACACAACTGACCTCATCGACCTCCAGGTTGTTTGAATTTTGCCTTTTTTTTTTCTTTAAATATCTTTTTTTTTTATTGTGTAATTAGTATTTAGTTTTTGTTTGTTTAGTGTGTTTTATTTTAATGTTTTATAGTTTTTAATTGCATTTAAAAAACCAAAAACGTCAACGAAACAAAGAATGTTAAATTGTAAATTGAAAACCATAAAAACTAAACCTAAATTGGACACATTTAACTTAGAAATCAAAACCCTAGAAACCCTAGGTTACAAAATTTACATAGGTCCCTAAAAACTAATTTGCATAGGTTAATCCTTGGACCTAAACCCTAAAACATAAACCTAAAACCCTATTTACCCTAAAACATAAACCTAAAACGGGCTATTTCCCCTAAAACGTAAACCTAAAACCCTAAATTAGGGCTCCTCAAGGAGGTTTAGATTACATTTTTTATTTGACATAACCTTCTTTGTATGATTTTTACTCTCACTCATGGTTCTTAGTTTATTAAGGGTGGAAGTGATGAAAAGTTCAATAATAGGGGCATGTGATATAATAGAAGAGGTAAAACAAGGAAGTGTAGTAAGATTTGATGAAATAGCATGTAGGGAGGGATCACAAATTATAGTCCATAGGTTAGGTACACTTTGGTATGTTGTTGGTGATCCACACAACTACTAATGAAATTCATAATTGACTAATAAAGGAGGTACAAACAATCAATGCATAGATCTATATATTAACCAACAAATTGATTTAATTATAATATGTTCACATAATATAAATTTGATAGCTAATTTTATCTTGGAAAACTTCCTGATTGTATAATTTAACTTGAGAAAGTGTACCAATGAAGTAAAATAATATACCTCATGTGAAACTATGTGCTTGATTTAATAAGTTTATATATCATGATGCTAGTTGATATGAGCATGTAATCACTCTATATCAATGTTATTAGCTTATATAGTGTATGATGTATTCTCTTAAAGAAACATAGAAATGCAAGTCATACTTGTTAATCTAGAGTATGTGCAATATGGATAGAGCTAGACACATAAATGTTATTAAATCAAATAAATATTAAAATGTGAAGCATGAATGATTTCTACCCATTTCTCTTATTTGGATGAGATCCTTTGTGAATTATGTAAGGATGCATTATGATCATATTAAAGCCTTAATTTATAGGATGTTATTCATAAGATCTATAGGACAAGTGTGTAATCTAATTCCTATTTTAACTCTCATATGTAGTGGCATTGTTCTAGATTAGGAAAACTAAATGTTGTACTTTCTCTAAACTAGTGTATCAAAGCCAACTTGTAGCATGAACATTTCAATGGAAAATTCAAATTACTTTTTTGAGAAACTTGATAGATGATTCATAAATGCAAGTGAATTCTATAACCAAAGGTTTATTTTCTAAGATTATTTATTTATTGAATTGATCAATTGATTCCTCACTTAGTGGCAATTAGGTTCTTTTTTGAAAACCCATGTGTCTAGAATTTATATAAATATGAAGGAAGAGTCTATGCCATAGAAAAGTTTCAAAAAATATATGATTAGAGAAAAATTTGGGTCTAAATCACTTTAGATCCCCTCTTCCTTTTTAAATCATCCAGGAGTGCATAGAGGTCCAAATAGGTTCAAAATCCATTGTAACTCAACAACTTAGTTATAATTGAAATCTAAAATGCCTAATTGTTGATATATTGAAGCTATTCCTATAATGTCACATATTTTATTCAAAGCACTAAGTTTAGGTGGTAGGGTTTCTCATTTACTTGTAAAAATTTATTCATGTGTCTTCTATATGTTAAATTCATGTCATCAAATCTCTAAATCGAAACCTAAACCCTAAAAGCATTCATTTTGTTGTAGGACCTTAAAATGAAATTTGGTTGCCTTAGGCAACTCCACCAAATTTTATTCCCTTGAGCCATGGAACATTTTGTCCTAGGACCTCACTAGACACAGATCCCCTTAAGCCATCCTATCACCCTAAATCATAAATTGATGTCTTAAGGGGTCCTAATATGACATTTATTAAGGGGATCAAAGAAGTTCTCAAAATTTGGTGAATAGAGCTCAAGCTCATCTTTGTTTATTTTTTACATTGCAATTAAGTCACTAGCATATATCTATGTGCCCCTTTGAATGTATTCTATTAATTTTTTATTTTTATCTTTAATATTCTTTGAAAACAATGAATGGGATTATAAATTTTAATGTTAGTGTTAAACTTATAATTTCTTCTTAACTACTTTGTCCCACTATAGAGAACTTGTGTCTCTTATCATGAAATTTGAAAATTTAGATAAATCAATTTATGTCCTTGGATTTAATTAAATTCTATGTCATACTTGATTAATACATCTATTCATTTTGTTGTAGGACCTTAAAATGAAATTTGGTTGCCTTAGGCAACTCCACCAAATTTTATTCCCTTAAGCCACAGACCATTTTCCCCTAGGACCTTACTACACATAGATCCCCTTAAGCCATCCTATCACCCTAAATCATAAATCGATGTCTTAAGGTGTCCTAATATGTCATTTCTTAACTTGGGGATCAAAGAAGTTCTCAAAATTTGGTGAGTAGAGCTCAAGCTCATCTTTGATTATTTTATACATTGCAATTAGGTCACTAGCATATATCTATGTGTCCCTTTGAATGTATTCTATTAATTTTTCTTTCTCATCTTTAGTATTCTTTGAAAACAATGAATGAGATTATAAATTTTAATGCTAGTGTTAAACTTATAATTTATTCTTAACTACTTTTTCCCACTATAGAGAACTTGTGTCTCTTATCATGAAATTTGAAAATTTAGATAAATCAATTTATGCCCTTGGATTTAATTAAATTCTATGTCATAATTGATTAATACATCTATTCATTTTGTTGTAGGACCTTAAAATGAAATTTGGTTGCCTTAGGCAACTCCACCAAATTTTATTCCCTTAAGCCATGGACCATTTTGTCCTAGGACCTTACTACACATATATCCCCTTAAGCCATCCTATCACCTAAATCCTAAATCAATGTCTTAAGGGGTCCTAATATGTCATTTCTTAACTTGGGGATCAAATAAGTTCTCAAAATTTTGCGAGTAGAGCTCAAGCTCATCTTTGATTATTTTGTACATTGCAATTAGGTCACTAGCATATATCTATGTGTCCCTTTGAATGTATTCTATTAATTTTTCTTTCTTATCTTTAGTATTCTTTGAAAACAATGAATGAGATTATAAATTTTAATGTTAGTGTTAAAATTATAATTTCTTCTTAACTACTTTGTCCCACTATGGAGAACTTGTGTCTCTTATCATGAAATTTGAAAATTTAGATAAATCAATTTATGTCCTTAGATTTAATTAAATTCTATGTCATACTTGATTTTAATACATCTATTCATTTTGTTGTAGGACCTTAAAATGAAATTTGGTTGCCTTAGGCAACTCCACCAAATTTTATTCCCTTAAGCCATGGACCATTTTGTCCTAGGACCTTACTACACATAGATCTCCTTAAGCCATCCTATCACCCTAAATCGTAAATCGATGTCTTAAGGGGGAATTTGACATTTCTTAAGGGGATCAAATAAGTTATCAAAATTTGGTGAATAGAGCTTGAATCATCTTTTTTTATATTTTGTACATTGCAATTAGTTCACTAGCATATATATCTATGTGTCCCTTTCCATGTCTTCTATTAATTTTTCATTCTTATCTTTATTATTATTTGAAAATAATGAATGAGATTAAATAAATTTTAATAAAACCCCATAATTTCATTTCTACCCTTCATATTAACAACCCCACACTGGACTCAATTTAATGTGTGTACATGCTATGAATTTTTAATGCTATGGATTTTTTAATGTTATAAATCGAATGGTCTTCAAATGAAATATATTTTGAATTTGTGCATGTTCAATGTGATTTTTAAACAACTTTCAAATTGTGTGCATTATTTAATTAGTTTGTTGATATATATTTTTTAATTGTTTAACATGTAGTTGCCATATCATTGCTCACATGGATTTAATGTTTAATTTAGAGGATTTTATGCCCGATCAAGAAATTCCTATAGATCATGTACATCCCAATCCACCACATGAACAAAACCCTAGCACACCTCCACATTCTCCACTGCCTAACCCCCACCCCCTCCTATAGTTGACCAAGATCAATTAAGAGAGAATATCTGAGCAAACCTCATTGTCATTCAAGGAAATATAGATCTCATAAAAAATGAGCCTAGAGTCCCTCCACATCTTGCACGGTTTGCATCTATGATGCAAACTATTATCGATTTTGTTCGATCTATCGATGCAGACCTAGATAGGTTCCATCAATGGAGAGAAGGGAGGAGACAATTCTATGCAGATGGATTGTCATATAAAGAAATCAATGACCTAAAAATTATCAAACAAGCCATGTGCCAATATTTTATTATCCCCAAACAAACCAACCAATTCCACCCACGAAAAAACAAATTTCAATTTTATGGTGTAGGTACCCGTAGATAGCTGCACATTTTTGGGAGAGATGGTGGATGATGTTTGATAATCCACCACATGGAAACAATGAGGTTCCCTTATACTTTTTGAGAAAGTTATGGGCTGAGTTTGAGTTAGGTAAAAAACACAACTATTTTGATATGAGGTCATTTCAGGGAGTTGGGTGTGGCATGCCCCAACATAGACTAGGAGCACGTGTCGATCCTCAACAATGTGCTCCAATTGCTCCAATTGTTTCTCCTCCTTCTCCTGGTGTTCCAGCTGCATTTCAGCAGTAGACCATGTTATCGACATTAGGAGCATTGAGTTCACTTTCAGGACATCTCACTCAGCAGACTACACACACGGCCACTGAAGTGGCCAATAGAGAGCATGGAGGCTCAGGCTATAGGGATACTCAAACATCCACTTCAGGTGATGCACATGCATCTGGGACGAGGTCATACCTGAATTTACTATATTTTTAGGATTGTCCTACATAGGTATGTTCATCTTTTGAACTTAAATTTAATTCAAGTTTGAAATTTAAAAAAATCATTTAAATAATAGCATCAAATTATATATATAATATAATATTAATTCAATAAGTGTTTGGTGTAGATGCATGATCACGTGATGCCTGAAACTTAATATGATCATCGTGTGTATATGTCGAGTGCTATAGATCTGGGCTCACCTTTTGGATAGGTACTTGAACCAATATATATTATACAATTTGTGTGGATATATATCTAATTTAATTTGAATTTTTACACATGTGTGAATTGATATATTATATCTAGATGTAGGGAGGTCATACGATACCTAGTACTGACCAACCACAAGTTACAGTGGTGAGCCCTCCTGAAACATCATTAGCTCAGGTGCATGCTTTCAAAATTTTGCTAAGTTTAAATTAAATACACATCATAGATCTAATTTATTTTTTCATTTACATACACATGTGTGAATGATCTATATGAACCGTTGTACATCTATATGTAGGGATTTGATGAGATACCCATGGCGGGCCACGCACCTGAGACATCATCGACATTTATGCATGGGAAATATCAGGTGCATGATCATGAGGTCATATCATTTGAGGTTGTAAACTTTACTCTAAATATCCTATACAATTTTTATGGACCTTTAATATATATATATATATATATATATATATATATATATATATATATATATTTTTCACATATTGTTTGCTTTATATGAATATGCAGGATATAGTAGATCAGGCATTTGCATCTTCTCAACTGACAGTTATGCTACCTGTTGAAGAAAATGTGCCGTTTGATTCACATGATCATATGGTAATCTATGCATACTAGAAATCATTTTTACTATATTTACTAGATTTTTAATTAAATTTATTTTTTATGTAAAATTTAATATTTTCAATTTTAAATATGTTTAATTATATTAAAATTTCTAAATAAATTTAAATCTAATTTCAAGTTTCTTGTACTCTTTTACAACATGATGCGGGTACATCTAGTCAACATGGAACAAAGAGGAGACTTTATTTGACTGATCAACCTGAAAGTTATATGGTTTTATATTTTATGGACTACAAATCTCTAATTTTATTTCAATATATGTGTTGGACTTGACATAAATTTTATGGACTATCTATCTCTAGTTTTATTTTGAACATGCTATTATCATATTTGTGTTTATTTATATCAGTTGACTTTAATATGATGATTATATATGCAGTCAATTATGAGATCGTGTTATGTTCATTTTCATGATTATATGCACTCATACATATCTATATTTATATTTTATCTAATTTTGAAGTAATACATGCACTATATAAATTCTTATCTAGAATCAAATTTCATTTATATAATTTATCACATGGTTAGGTGACAAATTAAAACATTCCTTAAATAGTTTCTAGATCATATTCATAATAAATTAAGGGCAAGTAATTTTAACTATTTTCCAATTAGATAGAAAATATTTGAATCAATAAAAAAAAAAATATCTCCTTGTATGTATAAAATGTATAATCTATACAATTGAATAATTATATAAAATGTGGTAAATAGAAGACATGAAATGTATAATCTATAAAATTGGAACAAGATATTTAAAAAGTGACATCAAACAAACATATATAATGTATATCAAGATGTTTAATACAACTATATAACATGATGAAACATATATGTGCATGTAGATACAATTAAAGCTTATCAACTTTTAGGTGAAGACCAAAAATTGATATTTACATAGTCTCTTGATAAAATAGTTTTTCAGTTCAACAAACACATCGTAGACCGACTTGATGAGAACCTGCAAAAATAATTAATGTAATTGCAATTTTTATGAGTCATTTAAGTAAAAAATTCATGCGAGAAAAGAACAGTATATAGTAAATTCCATACAAATTCAAATGATGTTTGCCATAGGATGGATTAAGGGGACCTAAGAGGATATATAGCTTAAGGGGGGTCTTAAGAGAATGCCTTAAGGGAGTTAAGAGGATGGTTTAAGAGGATGCATCTCATGAACCCTAGGATATGGCTTAACGGTCCTAAGAGGATGGCTTAAGGGTATGTAAGAGGGTGGATTAAGGGGAGTTGATAAAATGACTTAAGGGGATGCAAGAGGGTGGATTAAGGGGAGTTGATAGAATGAATTGAAGGGATGTAAGAGGGTGGATTAAGGGAGTTGATAGAATGAATTGAAAAGGGATGTAAAAGGGTGGATTAAGGGGATGCATGTCATGATGAGCCTTACGATATGGCTTAACAGGCCCTAAGAGGATGTCTTAAGGGAAATTATGAGAGTGACTTAAGGGATGCAAGATTGTGGATTAAGGGGATGTAAGAGGATATGAATTAAGGGTACTTTAAGAGGATGGCTTAAGGGGATGCAAGAGGGTGGATTAATGGGATGCATGTCAAACCTTACGATATGGCTTAACATGCCCTAAGAGGATGGCTTAAGGGGAATTATGAGAGTGACTTAAGGGATGTGAGATTAAGGGATGTAGAGGATGACTTGTCCTTAAGAGGATGAAGGGGATGCAAGAGGGTGGATTAAGGAGATAGAATGACTATGAGGGTGGATTAAGGGGAGTTGATAGAATGTCTTGAAAGGATGTAAAGGTGTGATTAAGGGGATGCAAGAGGGTGGATTAAGGGGATGCATGTCATGAACCTTACAATATGTAACAAGTCCTGAGGGAGGCTTAAGGGGAATTATGAGATGACTTAAGGGATGCAAGATTGTGGATTAAGGGGATGTAAGAGGATATGGGACTTAAGGGTCCTTTAAGAGATAGCTTAAGGGGATGCAAGAGGGTGGGATTAAGAGGAGTTGATAGAATGACAGAAGGGATGTAAGAGGGTGGATTAAGGGGAGTTGAGAGAATGAATTTAAACCCCAAGGGGTGTTGAGAGAGTGACTTAAGGGGATGCAAGTGGATGGATTAAGGGTAGATATGTGAGGATATTGATTGAGGGGTCCTAAGAGGATGAATTAAGGGGTGTTGAGAGAGTGACTTAAGTGGATGCAAGTGGACAAATTAAGGGTAGATATATGAGGGTATGGATTACGGGGTCCTAAGAGGATGGATTAATGGTAGTTGATAGAATGACTTAAGGGGCTGCAAAAGGATGGATTAATGGTACATAAGAGGATGACTTAAGGGGTTTTAAGAGAATGGCTTAAGGGGATATGAAATCAATTATAAACTTTATAAAATGAAAATGAATTAAATTTAGTTTTATATTTATACTATCAATTAAATGTATCTAGAACTATATATATAGTTACCTATCTCTAGATTCAAATTCGATTGTAATATATGTGCATCTCCTTTTTGTAAAGCATCTAATTTTTGGAGACTTGAAACAAAAAAATGATATAAAACTTAATTAAAAATATATATATATATATATATATATATATATATATATATATATATATATATATATATATATATATATCAATTAAATGTATATACAACTAGATATACTTACGAATATTTATTTACTCTATTGTACCATCTGCATCCTCTCTTTTTGTAATGCATCTATGATTTTCTCATGATCATCCATTGAAAGTGTCCATAAAACTTTATTACCAGGCCTCCCTTGATATCTAACTAGTTTTATATTGGTTGCCAAAATCAAATGTGAATAATGTATAATCTTCTTGTGTCTTTCATAATCTTCAAATGCAGGCAAGCCATTCTTTCTCGTCAAATATTTTCGAAGCCAGGTGCCAACAACAACCACTGAACCAATTGGATACTCAAAGTTGTCATCATCCACTCTAGTATGTACCAAATTATGTTTTCTCTCAAAACATCTAGCCAACTAGTACTCCGTCTGCTCTTCATTCCCCTTAGGTGCAACAACAACATACACATGTCCTACAAAAATAAATACAAAATTCAATAAAGAGTGACTTATATTTAATTCACATATAAACATGTATACATACAAAATTCAACTCAATAAATAATGTACCTTCTTGTACAAGATCTGAAACACGATCATAATCATCTGATGCAAACACTTGATTATCTTCAATTTTCGTTCCATGCTGAACATGTGTCAATGTAGGCGTTAAAGCTCTTTGTTTCCATTGTTCGACCCATTTTGTATTTTCACATGCCTGCCAATCACCCGCAATACAAAATTGATAAAAGCATGCCAACTCCCTTGTCCATATTGTCCATGTGTTTGCACTCGAACTCTTAAACGAATGCCATTTTGTAGATCCATTAATTGTTCCACAATCTTGTTCAGAAAAAATATCATTTTCTTCAATTAACCAAAAGAAGCATCAAATTATTGAGCTCTCACTTGCTCTTGTAGATAATTTGGTATTGCACCAATCTACAATTGGACGCACATTTCTAAATTTCACAACATCCTCAAATTTTAGTTGCTCTCTAGCAAGAGCTCTTTTCACACATGCACCTGCTCCATTGTGTTCTCCCTTACCATGACCAGCTTCAAAAAAACTCCATATGTGCTGGATATTATTTTCCTTATGAACTCTACTTAACCAATAAAACATTCTAGCATTTTTGAATTTACCCGTGCAATTATCTGACCATATGAAATGTTCTAGCATTTGAATTCCTCTCTCTTATAAATTTTTATAAAATATATCAAAACAATATTGTACAAACTTAGATGAATGTAATTAATTACCACTTACATAAAAATGGTACTCTCTCAAAATTTTTCTATTATCTTCTGTACTATCTTCAGCATGTCTATAAACAATGTGATAAAATATAGCTACTTGCACTAAATTATAATACTGTGATTGAATTTCTTCTTGTGGAGCAAGAGTGTAATTTTTAGCAAAATCAACAACTGACAATATTGTTCCAATTGGGAATGTATTTTTACATAAATGAAATTGATTATCAAGCCAATGAGCATTCTGAGAGTGTTGAACATATTTAGGTACAAAATTATCTTTAAATTCAGTAATAAAAGTATGCACACTAACTTTTTCCACAATTAGCTCAACACATTTTCCAGTTTTTCCATGTTTTAAAGAATACTCAACATTTTTAAATTTTTTTACATCCACTAATTGTTGTTCAAATTCATCTAAACTACTTTCATGCATACATTCTCCTAATAATGAAAAGTTACCACATCCATCGCATTCTCCATAAATGCATGCTTTTAAAAAAAATGACTTTCCATTTAAAGAGGGATCATAAAACAAACTTGCTATAAAATCTTTGATTCTTTCAGGTGGCATATTAATTCCACAAATGTCCTGCATAATTTGGTTAGCATGCAAAGTGCATCGTATATATCGAAATATATCATAATAATAATGAAATTGTACATGATTCGATTACAACAAGAGATTTGTTGCTTATTAATTCTAACATACCAAGGTTTACACTTTTCGAATGATCTTTGACTTATGTTAATATTCAATGGTAAGATTGAAGCATCTAAATATTTTTTATATAATTCAGTTTGAGTCATATCTAAGAGATGCTTTGGATGAGGTTCACGAATTTTGGAACCCACCCTTAATTTTAAGACATCTCTAATGTTAGGTGATACTCTTGTATTATCATGCCAAATTTTTTTGATTAAAGATTTAATTTCATTAGTTAATTTCATGTCTGATCTTGGGAGTCTACCACTAAAACTCCAACATTGATTAATATGATCCTTTTCAATACTTTCTCTTCTTTTAGTAGCTCTTATCAAAGTTTTAGGATTTAAGTTTATACATTTACTAATCTTACTTAACATTCTTTTATTTGAAGCTTCTTTATCAACTACAATAGTTATTATTACATGACGATTCACATTCTTATCTTTCGATCAACTTTTTTTACCAATAACATCAATATCATTACCAACACTAGATATGACTTGTTCTACTGAATCATCTTTCTTTTTTGGTTTTACAAAACACCTAATTTTTTCATCACTTTTCTCATTTTCAACATTCTCATCAATTGCACCATGAGTTGACATTGGAATCCTAATTTCTTTCTATATAAAAAATATTTTAAATATATTTTATTTCCATAATTTCTAATTTGTCTCGAAGAAACTTTACCACGAAGGTTATCTAGCACATCTATTTCAATTGTAAAAAAAACATTTTCACCTTCATCCATTAATGGAGTTTCATTTTCATTCACACAAGGGGTTTCATTTTCATTTTCAAATGTAAAAGGGATTTCATTCTCATTTGCATTCTCACAAGATATAATTTCATCTTTTTTTTGTTTCTGCATTGTTTCAACCCTAATATTATTGATCTCATCAATGGTGTATCCAACTTCATCTAAACAAGCAATATCAATATTATCAAAACTTGGGTTTGAACACATACATGGATAGATTGTTTGAATATGTTCATTTTCCATATCATTGGGAGGTGGATTTGAAGACATACCCAAATTTGTTTGCATATCATTCAAAGTTGAAGTTGAAGGCATAGTTAGGTTTGTCTCCGTAATTGCATTTTCTTCCATATTCACCATCTCCACATTTGCATCATCTACATTCATTTCATCATTCATGGCTTCCTCTTCAAAATTCTTGGAATTAGATGCTTCCAAATCTTTCATTTGACGAATCCTTTCTCTCCTTTCCCTTTGTCTTTTTGCCTCATCTTTATTTGCTTGAATTTCTTTGGTTGTCATTAACTTTCTACATCTTTTTTTTGTCTTTGCTTATCACCCATGGTTACCAAACCCTCTTTGATGACAAAAAAAATAATTCAAGAAACCTATTTTCAAATTGCCACCTCCTTCAAATATTCAAATTAAACTATGTACTATGAAGATCATTTTTTCTATAAACTCTGAAGTACAAAAACATCATGAGTACATCCAAAAATTCTCTTTTTCCAAATCTTCTAGTAAAAAGTTCTTGTACTTGATTCCACTTCAGAAAATTCAACCTGCACTTTGTCTCTTCCAACAATTTGAATAGAATATGCCCTGCACAAGACAAATTTGCAATAAAAAATGCATAAAATGACACTTTCAGACCGTACTGCAGAAAAGGAATGTTGCAAGAAAATCATATTTTACCAGTAGTTTCTAAATTAGGGAAAAATGACTATATTAGAAATGCGTACACGTTCTATTTTAGGAACGCATACACGTTTCATTTAAATAACGCGTACGCGTTATTTAATAGTTGAATTCCCACACCACATCTAGCCTTGGTTTTAGGCTTGGGAAAAGCTTAGAAATTTGAGCCTTAGCCTTTGACTTGCAACTAAAAAACTAAGGCAGATTGAAGAAGAATGTCCAACTTTGACAACATGGCTGATGGACTTTTTTTTCTGAATCAATCTATAAAATTAAAACCCATTAAAGAACACAATGTCTACTTTCCAAATATATAATTTTTATTAAGATTGGATTATGTTTGCTATTTTTTAATTAATTTCTAAGCAAACTAGTCCTTGAACTTGAAATATCATGCTTTTTTATTTTTTAATAACTTTTTATTGGTTAAGTTTCTTGTAAAAAAAATTATATGACATCAAACTTCAGACAATTCTCTACAAAATAAAAAAAATAGATTCAAAAAATGTTTAGTTTAGGTCCAATTATGCTGTCCGTACACGTTGATTTTTTAAAACAACAATTAAGGCCAATAAAAAAAAATAATAAAAAAAATATTCAACCAAAAATTACAAAAAAAATTCCACATCAAACTTCATGTTGTTAGCTCTCTTTTCCAAAAAGGAATTATCAAAATACTTTTATTTGGGTCAATAAGTGTTATCCGTACACATGCTTGGTATGGTAAAACAACAAGGACTTTAAAAAAGTGGTTTTTATAGATCCCTATCAAAATTTAATTTTTATAAGATTTGAAGTTATAAGATGAATTTGAAATAAGATAATTATGTTGTATTACATTAGAAGAGTAATTAGCTATGTAAATGATTTGTGAATAAAGTTATGAGGATTTGATTTACAACTAATGTTAGTTATTATTATGGTCTAACTGCGCGCAATTGTGTTGTGCAGGAAATTAAGTGAATCAATGTGGGGTTAACATTAAAGGTCGAGTAAGTATTAGTTATTTTGAATATCTAGATAGAACCTTAGAAACTAGAAAATACTTTTGAAGATTAAGGTCTATGTGTAATGGTAATTTATGTGGGGTTTAGGTGTGAGATGTGTTATTAGGAAATTTAAGTGTTATACCATGGGGTTAAACATGTAAGTGGGGAATTAGGGTTGGGGAATTTTAGTTAAATTAAAATTCGAATTCAAAATTTCACCAGCTTTTAAGAGGTCTTAAAAAGGCTTATTTTATGTATTTTCACTTTTTTTAATACCCTAAGGCAAGTATCTATGGGTTGGGGGTTTATTTATAGCCATATCTTGGGCCATATCCAAGATATGACCCTCATTTACTGCCCATTTAGGGGAGTGACAGATTTGGAAGACCTTGGGGAAAGAGAAGTGTGTCTTGACTCTCAAACTCATTTATGAGATGAGACAATGGAGATGTAGTGGACAAGTACTCCATACTCCTCTTAATGAGGATAAAGACTTTTGGGATGGAGTGGAGTACACTCTTTTCTTTCCCATCTCCCCAAATTTGCTCACACATGTATGAGCACTTGTGGGAGATTGTGCTCGAGGATTGAATGAGAGAGTGACAAGTGTCACTCCCTCATTCAAAAGGATTCAAGATGAATCCCTTTATATTTTGTTGAGAAATGAAAATAGGGTTGTTACCCACTTCTCCTGTTGGAGAATTTTTGGTTAAGTATTGAGATGAAGAGAGGAAGAGAGGGAGGAAAAAGAAGGAAATGAGGAAGCTCTTGAATATTGGAGTTGAAAGATTCAATTTTGATCTCATGTTGGAGGAAAGAAGACTCATCCCTACAAACAATGTAAAAAGATAAGTCTTCTTCTCCTTGCAAATACTTGGCTATTTCATTGTGCGATGTTGTTTATGTATTTACTTGAGTTTGAGTGAGAAAAAAAGATATGGGAGTTAATTTTCCTTGAAGTAGAATGCATATGTTGATAGGAGTGATTGTGTTGTATAATATTTTAAAATCTCTTGAGGTGTGTGTGGAGACCCCTTCATCTTGGGTCTAAATGAATGTTCTTGCTTAGAGGTATGGCTAGAGCCCATGAGGCTTCATGATGCCATTACAATTGGGTGGAGAGCAAGGTGTATTTTATGAGTATGTAAATTGTTAGTTCCTCAATATTATGTGTAACAGAGCAAACTTTATTTATTTGTGTTATTCAAAAGCATTCTTGAATATTGCTATAATATTGAAAGTTACGATTATATTTTAAAGGGGAAATAGGGAATAGAGCAAGCATTCTTTATTTGTGTTATTCATTACATTCCTAGGTATTGTTTGTAATATTTAAGGTTAGTATATTGTTATGAAGAAAGAATGAAAAAAGAAAACCTTTATGCAATGATTTGTCATTTATCTCATTTCTATGTACTATTGTAAAGATGAAAGTTTAAGTAAGTAAATGGAAAAGAAAATTGCTCTTTGAACTTGTATTAAAAGGAAAGGTTGAGATAAAAAGAGACCTCTATTTGATATTTAAAGAAATATTATGTAAATTTAATTGTCTCTTCTTTTATTGTTAAATCATTATTATTATTATTTTTTCTTTCATGGAAAATACATTCATTTGAAGCCTTTTAAATTAAACAAAAGTGTTGTAATTTCTTATGCTTGAGGTGAGAAAGATTTTCATGTTAGAGAAGAAATATGTTATCTAAAAATATATCTATGCAAATTACCATGAAAAAGAGTTTTGATATTGTGTACTAAAATTATATGTAATATGAAAAGGAGATTTTGTTTTTTTTTCTGCATCCTCTCAAAGAATAGAGTATCCAAATCAAATAGAACTTGTTTAGAAATCTGATTTTCATGGAAACCAATTGTTTGAAGAAATGGGAGCTATACAAGCAAAGTTTAAATGAAATTTTAATAGTAAGGGTGCAATGTGTTAATGATCATGTAGTGAAATCTTATATATATCTAAATATGTGTTCTTTTGGAAATATAAATATGTGTATAAGTTGCATGTTACATATGTAAGTGAGCATGTTTAGTTTCAAAGAAATTAAATCTACAAATATGTTTTTCTAAATCTATTTTCTTAAAATAAATGTACATATATATTAAAAGAAAAGAAAATACAAATATACATTTTACATATTAAAATATAGAATTGAGAATATTTTATATTATATTATATATAATATATAACTGAATATATAATATATATAATAATATAACTGGATATATTTTTCTAAAAACAGTAAGTACTTAAATCAAAATTAAACTAAAATAATAAAACTAATTATAAAATAGAAAAACAAAAAAAAAAGAACACAGGGGAGGGCCAGCCTTCGCTGTGACCCTACCCCTGAGAAGGTGTGGCCTCCATAGAGGTTGTCGCTCCCCTGTAAGGAGGGCGTGACCTCCTCTGTGAGCTGCCCCCTCAACAATGTCAATAATGTGGGTTGCATGTGAATTGCCAGATTCAAAGAGTGCATGATTAAAATAAAACTAAATAAAAAAATAAAAGAAAGAAATTTAATCCAATACAAAAACTATATTAATAATACACCCTCCAAATCTAAAGTCGGCTATTGCACAACAATATTGTGCTCATACACTGGACTATGCAAATGTCGCGGGTTCCTTGACCTGCAAAGTGGATACGCACAAAAGGATTTTAAAAGTTTTGGAAATGGAGAGCCTGATATAATAGAAAAAAAGACTTGTAATCTGCAGTCGCTGCATGATGCTTGCACATAATATTATTTCTGGCTGCTACAAAAACGTTTAAGGAGATCCAAGTTTAAACCAAACAAAAAAAAAACCTAAGTCAATATCTTGAGCAGATCGCCATCGTAGAACAAACAAAGATCCAACGGTTGCAATTAAGCTTACGACATCAATGAATTTAATTGGGAGTTAACATCTCAACAAGCACTTCTACAACATAACTCGCACTTGGACGCAACAGTGGGTAGTATTAAATTTTGAATTGAATTTTATGATCTTGCCCTTCCAATCACATACTCATGGATCAACTAAATCATCTTTGATACTTGTGATTTTTGTCTCATCTGTCACCCCCCATCATAGCCTATCACAACATTAATGGTGACCCATAAGTATTACTAAAATCTAATAGTTCATTTAAAAAGAAAGAAAATGAAAAAAATAAATAATATTGATTTAGTGCTGGTTGAATGATAACGAATCAACGATATTTTTTTGGTCAATGTTAATATCTCACTTCATAATAATTTATTAATATTGATTCATTCATCTAAAATTATCACCATTATAGTGATAGTAGTGGGGAGTTCATAGTAGTGTACCATTCAAATAATTGATTTAATAATATTCTTATTAATGGAGTGGATTAGTGGGTGGATGGGTGGGCGCCACCTCACCCCTAATGGGTGAGGTGGCCGGGTCATCGGGAATGGAATCTCAATGCATGATTTTTTTTGCTTACCGATTAACATCTGTTGTTTCACGTGCGTGGTGGAAAATTTAAAACATATCAGTTTTTATTGTTAGTGGCCTGAAGGAAGGTCCAAGAACTAGTCTATCCCATGATTACCTGCCGGCATTCATAGATTGCGTGGGTCTCAAAGGACGATATGCATGTGGGAAGGACATGCTGGTTTTTTATGTAGACAACTTCATTTATTTTAACACAATGCTGGGTTATTTTGTCGATGTGTGGTAGGAAAATGAGTAGATTCATTCTGCTTGTCTCTGGAGAAGAATTGGAAATGAGGGGTATGGAGACGTCGGTTGCTCTGAAGGGCTCTAAGAGGAATATTGCCTTTGAAGGGAAGATTTCATCGCTTCACCTTCAACGCCTCATTAAACACCCAAATTACTTGGTACTCGCGGCCATCTCCTGCATTGCAGGGAAAAAGTTTATGGAGAACGCTGAAGGTTATAGGTTCGACTCAGATATCTCCTCAAGGGTTTTGGCAGGTCTTCTGGATGTTGGTGTTTCAAAAGGGGATGCCAAGTTAATCATGAGAAGCTGTTTAGAAAGGATATGCTGGTTGGTTTGGATTGTGCCTTGGCTGCCATGCGCTTAGGGAAAGGGATTCTGCGCCCTCGCGACTTGCATTTGCTTGAAGACCTAGATGCCCTAGTCAATTACTACCCATTCTTGTTGGATGTGGCCGGGTTCGAGTTAATGGAGCACATAAGGTTGGCGAATGTTGGTGTCGCGTTCTTGAGAAAGGAATTTCATCTGGTGCCTTCGACAGATTTGACCTGGAAGCCCGACTTCTGTGTTTTTGTGCAGTAGAATGTCTGGTAACCGGCTGTGAAGTTTGTGGGTTTTGATCTATGGCTTTGTCTGGTTCAGAGTTATGGTGTTTCGTCTTTTGAAAAGTAGTCAATATTATGTAGTCTATATTATGCTCTAAGCGTCTGGTCTTGGTTTCAAAATTAGGCAATATGTAATCCAGAATGTGGGTCTCTGGTGTGGTCGCCAATATGTAATCCAGTTTGTATTTTGTGTATGGCAGCAGTTTTGGTAATTTTTAGGTAACGACTGGTGTTGTAGTGCATGGACTTGTTCTTCATAGCCCACAGTTAGGGGCTCAAATCTTGTAAAATACTTTTTGAAATTAATATAAAACTTATTTTAACCATAAAAAAAAATGGAGTGGATTAAATAATGATGAAATTATTATTATATTAATGAAAAGAAAAATTAGTTCACTAAAACAGAGTTATATGATTAATGTTGAAAAATAATAATAAAAATAAATATCATTAACTGGTGTGAACCATTGTGATTAAATAATGTTAATGTACTGTCAATGGATCATATGTTAGAATATCGTTAAAATATTAATTAATTTGTAAATAAAAATCTTGTTATTATTTATGTATTAAGTGATCTACCATCTATTATTGTTAATGTTGATTAAAATTAAATTAGGATTGAGATAACCATAATTTTATTACGATATTTAACCATAAGATAAAAAAGATTAATAAGGTTAATTGTTAAAATTTAATTGGATAATACAACATTGGCATTTGTAAAGACCAATGATTGGTTAATAAATAATAACATTTTAGTGACTACTAAATCAACTTAATGACTCAATAATCATACTTTTTGAAATAAAACAATATTGAGAAATGGTTCTGTTGTCAAATAGATTGCACCCAAATGCTTGAATGATTGCATTCAGCGATCTGTTGAAACATGGGAACTATCTTTAGGCTGTGGGTATTCCTATGGCGAAGATAGACCTCTAGATTCTAGGCTAGTTCCTATATGATTCTCAAATTGATGACTAGGTAACTTGTGCTGGAAAAGGGATAGAAGGATTGTAATAAATGCATGTAAAACTATAAATTGACGATGATACATCTAATTGATAAAGACTTGCAACTATGATTCACAATGAACTTCAAAAAAACTATCCACACAAGTCAATTCGATAGCTTGACCACAAAAATGATTCTAAGGAAGGCTTAAATAAACCACTTTTGAAGGAAAACTGAGTTTTCTTAGCAAAGAAGAATAGATTATTTTGTTACACAACCCTAGACCTGTGATTTTCACTATTTTGAATGCTTGTAAATATAAATGAGACAATAATTTTAAAGGTTTTGATATTAAACACAATAAAACTTCATCAAATCATTCATAAAAACATCATAATGACAAGGCAGACTTTTGCTTTCACCGAAATTGAAGGAATCTTTGCAAAATGACACAAAATGAACTTGTAAACCTGCTGCTGTATTAATCTGAAAATTGAAAAAATGAGTTACATGATATTTCTCTTCAATGTAAAATTCCAAGGCTGAAAAACAAGAAAGTTAGAGAAAAAAGACTAAATTTTCCCAATATATACAAAAGGCATGCACAAAGCAGCCAATAATAGAACTGAATGAGAACTGAAGTGAAAACAACATCTCCAATGTGAAATATGAGCAGAAGAGAAAACCCTGGTAAAAATAGTTCAAAATCATGCAAAAATGAGTGAACTTAGGCTCAAACTACCCATCAACTCATAACTGATCCATGGAGCACTCAAACTGAACTAAAAATCCCTCAAAAAGTGGACTCAAGCATGCAAAAACCACCTCATTTTTATCAACTCGCCCATGAGAACTAGAGGTCTATCTCTAAAATGTGCATGATGATAAGGCATCAAAGACTAAAGCAAACATGATTTGTGAAATGGTGAACTCTAGATAACAAGGAATGACTTGAGTTCCACCTACATGTTTTCATGATTCTAGAAAAGGGCTATATGATTAAATATTAAACATGACGAAAGTATGATTATTTTAATATTTAATGTGTGTATGGCTCCTCCTTATTTAAAAAAATAAATAAATATTAATGTAATTATACATTAACATTTAATCACAATGACAACTTGGGTAGGATCATGTAAACATGCATGAGTTCATTATTATTTCTAAAAATAAATAATGACTTAAATTATCATTAAGCCTACCCTTAACATACACGAGCTCCATGCACATTTAGGTCTTTTGAATTTAAAAGTCATAAACCATCTAGGCTATAAAATGAAATGATTTTATAAAAAATTAACTAAAAAATGCCACCATAATTCGAATTAAGGCTTCAAGTCAAAACAATTGAACCCTAATCATTTCTCCATTCACATTTTGCATTTTGGAGAAGCTTAATGAAGAAGCTGGCTGCTGACCTGTTGTTTTTGTTGAAATTTTCATAGGAATCTGAATCACTGCATGGTAAGCTGCATTTCATGTTTCTTGTGTTTTCTTCTACAAGATAGCCTAGCCGCGACCTGCATCATATTGTCTGATATGTATTTCTTTATATCTTATACCTCCCTATATATTTTCCTTCATTTGGAGGTCAAAAATTGGAGATCTAAACTTTTATACATGGCTTTGAAATCATCTCTCTGTTAAAAGATAAGGTAAGCTTCTTTTACCATTCAAGCATCTTGTATTTTGATTTCTGAAGATGGAATTCCTTCATGAATACCTGCAATCTCTGCTTTATTGTCCATTTTCTTTGCAAATTCATGGCCGCCATGATAAGTATTGGGCTTGAGTTTTTTTTGGATAAAAATATGATTGTTCCATCTTATTTTGTAAGATATTTCTCATCTGTGGTGTGGCAAATACCCCAACTATTTTGAATTCTCCTCCATGAGAGACTGTAATTCATTCTCCCTTTTGATTTTCCCATGCTATTGTCTCCATTTTCAGGGTTTCAAAAACTCATTTTATTCTATCCATTTTGACCCATTCTCAGTTTGAAGCTTCCTGACACATAAATAAAACATTTAATCTGTAAGAAGTTTGAGTTTATTTCCCATTTTTTTTTCTCCTTCAAAAATTCAATGTTGTTCCAAAAGCACAACTGGGTACTCTTTATACTACATTCATTATTTGGTCTTTTCTTAGCATGAGTGTGTGCTCTTTACCACTACAATTGTTTTGGATGGTCACCATCTTCCATATGCAGACCCATTTTCTATAGCAATACAATTTACATGGAATAAATGCTTCTCTTTTGATTTGCTTTGAATGATCTTAAACAATGATTCATGCATGTAGACATGGCTTCCTTGAACATGTGATTGTCTGTTGATGTCTTGATGTCTTTATTTTTCACTTGATTATGCTCTCCACAGGCTTATTAGGTTGATGCAAAACCTACACTTACTGGTCTTATGATGACTGTTCTCCTTTATGATGGTACTCTATTTTAATTGATTGCAGACCTATTTCTCCATTTGTTTTTATCTCTTTTAGGGGTACATGCCTATAAAACTTAATAAGCAGACCTCCATGATGGCACTGTTGTAAAGTACCATGGTACCATATAAGAAAACTCACTATGTGTTGTTATTCTGTGCAAGTTTATTTTTCATTCCACCCCTGTAGCTGTAAATACATTTTATTGCCTTGTGCAAACATCATTTTTTTTATATAATGCACCCCACTAGCTCACTTGATTGATGCAAATTTACATATGATGGTGTCTTTCTTTAAATAAAATTTCTGAAGCACAAAACCTTGTTTCAAATATATTATCCCTTTCCTAAGAGTACAATCAACATTTGTTCTACTTAAACACAATGTATTGATTGTGCATGCTATCAGGGATATTATGGCAATTCTCCATCCATTTCTTGTATTTTGAGATTGTTGCTTGATGGTACTGTTCCTCCTGATATGTTGGGCTCAACCCTTGTAGGAGCCTGTTTTTCCCCACATATCTGATGAAAATGATGATCCTATTCCTGCACACTTAAACAAACATGTTAGCAAAAATAATTGAAGCTGAAAGCTTCCATTGGATTTCATGCCTTTTGAACAGTGAAATCATCTAATGGATGCCTGGTCAAATGTGTGTTATATTTTTGTTGGTAATGTAGGAATAGGATTGCTCTCGATTCATCATTGCTTAGGGTTAATCTCTAACATCATTTTCATTCATCCTGCAGAACAACTCAAGGAGATTGGAGTCAAAGGAGACCGAAGAGCTTCAACAATACTACTCAAAGATATCAAGTATCAATGGCTTCATCATTATAGGCAATGATGAACCATCCTCCTTTCTATGTTTACATTGTTAATAGTTGTATAATATACAAATTTATTTTGTACCTATCATTTGATTATGTAAATCAAATTCAGCTACTCCCACGGCTTGTGTGGGACCTTGATCTTTACAATATGAATAAATAGTATTTGTTATGCAAATGTCTAATTTTCTGTTACAAGTACTTGCATAATAAAACTAAAAATCAAATGTAATCTATTTTTTACATGATGACACATACTTAGTAGAAAAATTTGAAATTCTATGTACCTCTCAATGATGAATTCAATTCAACTCTACCTATTTGAGCTTGTAGTGAAAAATAGGTAACAAATTGGTGACCTATGCAGAGTGTTTGCCTACTAAACACTATAGACCAGTATATAACTTATCCATTGGGCATGGAGTTCATTTTTTTCTCTTCCTTGACTTGGAAAAACTTGTAATTCAGCTCAAACCACACAAACCAAAAGAAACTATTGAAACTCTACTTAAGACAGAGTTTGAAAACCACGTGCAACAACTACGCTTTATTGAAAGCATAACAATACTGAAATGAAATGTGCCATGGGCACTTATTGAAATAATTATTGAAACTCTACCCTACCCTACACTAACTAACAATGTTAGTGCTCAGATATGACCATTCACTGGTTGTGAGAAATAGTTGGCCTATCTTAATAAAAAAAGATGCTTCAAATCTTTAAGATTAATAAAAAAGTATGGACATTTGATTAATTGTCGCTCCTTAGTATCAAAAACTGTTGTCAGCATAGTTTGGATCATCATAAAAAGCATACCTTCCTTATCTGATTGATCATTAAAGATGATAGTCTGAGGCATATGGATAAGATTAACCTGTTGCTGCTTTGCAGTTGCAATCACATGCCTTGGAAGAATTATGACTTGTAATTCTGTAGACCCCTCCTTGGAAAAATATCTGATCATACACCCTTTTGAGAGCATAAAACTTGGCCTCTTATTGCTGTATTCATGCTTATATACTGTTGTCTCCTCATCCAAATATGATATTTCATCTTCTATCTCAATTTCAATTTGGTCTGAAGGAGTCGGTTCACATGAACAAAATGAAGGAATGCTTGCTCCTTTGGCTTGAATTGGCTGATTGTATACTGCTGGCTCATATGATCATAACTTATCATCTATGTTAGAACAAAAGACCTCTATTATTCCTGAAAACACATTTTCATCTAACTCATAACTTTGCATTAAGTCCAAATGAGTTTTATCATTTAGTTGCTCCATACTAGGCATAGATGCTACTGTGCATGTGATATCCTCATTCTCATCAACAAATTGAGGGAGTTCATCAAATAAATCAGAAAAACTCTGAGATTCACTTTCAATTTTCTCTACATAAACATGTTCAATTTGCTCTCATTTGTCATCAAAGCTTGAAACAAAGGATTCAAGGTCATTCCAAAATAGGGCCTCTTCATAATCTTTGTTACTTTGTGGCATGAGAGGGCTTACCTTAGATTTAAGATGATCCTTTTGAAACACAAGTTCTGATCGGCTTGCTTGTTCAATTTGGGAAACATCATGCAAATTATTTTCATTAACCCCCAAAATAGAAATGTCCTATTACTGTCTCAAATGGATTAAGGTTTCAAAATAATCTTGAACCAGTAGTACATCATGCTCTACAATATCTTCTTAGTGTTTCAAATTAACTAGTAAGTTAGGCTCCTGTGTGCTCTTTTTAACTTGCTTAATAAAACCAGGTAGTTGATCAAACAAATAAACCAATTATTCCTCCTCATATTGTTTCTTCTCTAGTGAGACTTGGGCATCCTCTGTCTGCAAGTGAAGATATTTAATTGGTAATTCCCGCACTCTGCTTTCATCCATGTTATAAACAACATTAATTTTTTTTTCAAATGAGTCAAAATCCAAGGGGTTCAACAATAAGTTTGAATCAATATCCTCTTTGCATGTAATATGGTAATTTTGAGATGGGGACACAGTACAAATAGTAACAACTTCTTGCTCCTCTTATTCATTACACCAACTTGGAGCCTTGATCGAGTTAGACTCTATGACTTTTTCCTCTTTCTAATCTTGAATTAATACACAAGGAATATCCTTACTAAGGTTTGGCATTTTATAATCAGGATGCTTGGTCCAAGAAGGCCGCCATAACTGTTTAGTAATTTGATTACTTAGTTTAGGCTCTGGACATGTCTAAAGCTGAGGATTAATGGATTGATTTGATAGATTTTTTTCATTCATGAGCTCCTATAGGGGCTGATCTTTAACACTGGATTGACTATTACCCCTATAACTTAGAATGCCAAATCTAGTAGACTTACTTGGAGATTGTGTAGAAACCTTGGAAACCTCTTCCTTTGCTAGCTGATGTTTTATGCAAGAAATTGATTGGGCTTCCATCATTGGTGCTTGGGAAACCAATATTCTAATTTTCTCTTCCTTTGTAGCAAGATCTTCTTCATATTGTCTCCTCTGCATCAAAAAGTCTTGCTCATAGAGATAGGCTTGATAGGCCATCTCTTCTTGTTGTTGATCATACTCTTGCTTCCTCCCTATCTCTTCTATTTTCTTTGTGAATTCTAACAATATGTCCTTCATGTCATTCATGTTATTCTTCATATCATCAACCTCTTGGAGCTGATTTTGGACATATGAATGTTGATCTGAAGGTTGAGCAGGGGTGGGTGGGAGGTAAGCATGTTGAGCATACTGATATGCTATTGATGCATTTGGGATAAGACTAGTAGCATGATTGGCCTGATATGGATGATAGGGTGATTGGTTGATAGTATTTTCATAGTAAGGGGGTGGGTATACATGATATCCATGAAAATATACTATTTCTACTCATATAAATGCTAGAAATCAGAATATTACGCTTGTATTTGAAACATACCAGCACTGAACTTGTTGAAACCAATAGATATGTTTGGAGTCACCAGGTATAAATTTGTAAACTTTGAAAGGCTGAAGAACTACTATATATATGAGAACAACAACTTGAAGCTCTTGAATTCTTTCTCTGAAGCGTGCTTCAGAGTCCCATTGGGTGAGCCAAAAACTGTTATCAAATAGATTGCGCTCGAATGCTTGAATGACTAAATTCAACAATCTATTGAAATATGGGAACTATCTTCAGGCTGTGGGTATTCCTATGGTGAAGATAGACCTTCAGATTCTAGGCTGGTTCCTATATGATTCTCAAATTGATAATTGGGTAACTTGTGCTAGAAAAGGGATAGAAGGATTGTAATAAATGAACATAAAACTATAAATTGACAATGATACATGATTCTAATTGATAAAGACTTGCAACTATGATTCACAATGAACTTCAAAAAAAATATCCACACAAGCCAATTCGACAGCTTGACCACAAAAATGATTCTAAGGAAGGCTTAAATAAACCACTTTTGAAGGAAAACAAAGTTTTCTCAGCAAAGAAGAATAGTTTATTCTATTACAAAACCCTAGACCTGTGATTTTCACTATTTTGAATGCTTGCAAATATAAATGAGACAATAATTTTAAAGGTTTTGATATTAAACACAGTAAAACTTCATCAAATCATTCATAAAAACATCATAATGACAAGGCAGACTTTTGATTTCACCGAAATCGAAGGAATCTTTGCAAAATGACACAAAATGAACCTATAAACCTACTATTATATTAATATAAAAACTAAAAAACTGACTTACATGATATTTCTCTTTGTAGAATGCAAAGGCTGAAAAACAAGAACTAGAGGAAAAAGACTAACTTTTCCCAATATATACAAAATGCATGCACAAAGCAGCCAATAATAGAACTGAATGAGAATTGAAGTGAAAACATCTCTAATGTGAAATTCGAGTAGAAGAGAAAATCCTAATTAAAATAGTTCAAACTCATGCAAAAATGAGTGAACTTAGGCTCAAACTAGCCATCAACTCATAATTGATCCATGGAGCACTCAAACTGAATTGAAAATCCCTCAAAAAGTGGGCTCAAGAATGCAAAGACCACCTCATTTTTATCAACTCACCCATGAGAACTTGAGGTCTATCTCTAAAATGTGCATAATGATAAGGCATCAAAGATTGAAGCAAACAGGATTTGCGAAATGATGAACTCTAGATAACAAGGAATGACTTGAGTTCCAATTGCATGTTTTCATGATTCTGGAAAAGGGCTATGTGATTAAATATTAAACATAACCACATTATGATTATTTTAATATTTAATGTGTGTATGGATCCTCCTTATTTTAAAAACATTTTAAATATAATTAATGTAATTATACATTAACATTTAATCACAATGACGACTTGGGTAGGATCATGTAAACATGCATGAGTTCATTATTATTTCTAAAAAGAAATAATGGATTAAATTATCTTTAAGTCTACCCTTAACATACATGGGCTCCATGCACATTTAGGTCTTTTGACTTTAAAAGTCATAGACCATAGGTGATAAAATGAAATGATTTTATAAAAAATCAACTAAAAAATGCCACCATAATTCGAATTAGGGCTTCAAGTCAAAACACTTGAACCCTAATCATTTCTCCATTCACATTTTGCATTTTGGAGAAGCTTCATGAAGAAGCTAACTGCCGACCTATTGTTTTTGTTGAAATTTTCATAGGAATCTGAATCACTGCATGGTAAGCTACATTTCATGTTTCTTGTGTTTGCTTCTGCAAGATACCCTAGCCGTGACCTGCATCATATTGTCTGATATGTATTTCTTTATATCTTATACCTCCCTATATCTTTTCCTTCATTTGGAGGTCAAAAATTGAAGGAGATCTGAACTTTTATACACGGCTTTGAAATCATCTCTCTGTTAGAAGATAAGGTAAGCTCCTTTTACCATTCAAGCATCTTGTATTTTGATTTCTAAAGATGGAATTCCTTCATGAATACCCACAATCTCTGCTTTGTTGTTCATTTTCTTTACAAATTCATGGCCACCATGATGAGTATTGGGCTCAAGTTTTTTTTGGATAAAAATATGATTGTTCCATCTTGTTTTGTAAGATATTTCTCATCTGTGATGTGGCCAATACCCCAACTATTTTGAATTCTCCTCCATGAGAGACTGTAATTCATTCTCCATTTTGATTATCCCATGCTATTGTCTCCATTTCCAGGGTTTCAAAAAATCATTTTATTATGTTCATTTTGACCCATTTTCAGTTTGAAGCTTCTTGGCACAGAAATAAAACATTTAATCCATAAGAAGTTTGAGTTTATTTCCCATTTGTTTGTCTCCTTCAAAAATTCAATGTTGTTCCAAAAGCACAACTGGGTACTCTTTGTACTGCATTCATTATTTGCTCTTTTCTTAGCGTGAGTGCAATATTTACCACTACAATTGTTTTGGATGGTCACCATCTTCCATATGCAGACCTATTTTCTGTAGCAATACAATTTACATGGAATAAATGCTTCTCTTTTGCTTTGCTCTGAATGATCTTAAATAATGATTCATGCATGTAGACATGACTTCCTTGAACATGTGATTGTCTGTTGATGTCTTGATGTCTTTATTTTTCACTTGATTATGCTCTCCATAGGCTTATTAGGTTGATGCAAAACCTACACTTATTGGTGTTATGATGACTGTTCTCCTTTATGATGGTACTCTATTTTAATTGATTGCAGACCCGTTTCTCCATTTGTTTTTATCTCTTTTAGGGGTACATGCCTATAAAACTTAATAAGCAAACCTCCATGATGGCATTGTTGCAAAGTACCATGGTACCATATGAGAAAACTCACTGTGTATTGTTGTTCTGTGTAATTTTATTTTTCATTCCACCCCTGTAGCTAAAAATACATTTTATTGCCCTGTGCAAACATCATTTTTTTTATATAATGCACTCCACAATCTCACTTGATTGATGCAAATTTACATCTGATGGTGTCTTTTGTTAAATAAAAGTTCTGAAGCACAAAACCTTGTTTCAAATATATTATCCCTTTGCTAAGAGTACAGTCAACATTTGTTCTACTTAAACATAGTGTATTGATTGTGCATGCTATCAAGGATACTATGACAATGCTCCATCCCTTTCTTGTATATTGAGATTGTTGCTTGATGGTATTGTTCCTCTTGATATGCCGGGCTCAACCATTGTAGGAGCCCATTTTTCCCCACATATTCGATGAAAATGATGAACTTGTTCCTGCACAC
The DNA here is from genome assembly GCA_007258455.2 of Sequoia sempervirens. Taxonomy (NCBI): domain Eukaryota; kingdom Viridiplantae; phylum Streptophyta; class Pinopsida; order Cupressales; family Cupressaceae; genus Sequoia; species Sequoia sempervirens. The sequence goes on from VDFB02000017.1 coordinate 250,355,072, forward strand.
TTAAACAAACATGTTAGCAAAAATAATTGAAGCTGAAAGCTTCCATTGAATTTCATGCCTTTTGAATAGTGAAATCATCTGATGGATGCCTGATCAAATGCGTGTTATGTTTTTGTTGGTAATGTAGGCATAGAATTTCTCTTGATTCATCATTTCTTAGGGTTAATCTCTAACATCATTTTTATTCATCCTGCAAAACAACTGAAGGAGACTGGAGTTGAAGGAGACTAAAGAGCTTTGACAATATTAAAATCTATCAAGTATCAATGGCTTCATCATTACAGGCAATGATGAACCATCCTCCTTTCTACGTTTACATTGTCAATAGTTGTATAATATACAAATTGATTTTGTACCTATCATTTGATTACGTAAATCAAATTCAGCTATTCCCACAGCTTGTGTGGGACCTTGATCTTTACAATATGAATAGAATAGTATTTGTTATGCAAATGTATAATTTTCTGTTACAAGTACTTGCATAATAAAACTGAAAATCAAATGTAATCTAATTTTTACATGATGACACATACTTAGCAGCAAAATTTGAAATTCTATGTACCTCTCAATGATGAATTCAATTCAGCTCTACCTATTTGAGCTTGTAGTGAAAAATAGGTAACATGTTCCATTGCTATTCAATATTCTAGTAGTAAAATTGTTATTTTGATGCAATTTAACTATTATTCAAAACATTGTTATTAATTATTAAACACTAGGAAAAGTTTAATAAATAAAAAATATATAATATTGTTATTGTTTAAAATCACCCAAGTAATAACATTATCACTTAATTCTCAAACACATAGAGAGTTGTTTAGCTTAACTAATGTGTTTAAAAAAAAAAAAATGTTGGGTCTTTCTAGCAAGAAATCTTAGGCATGACAATTATCCATTGCATTATCAATTTCATTATCCCTTTCATAATCATTTCATCATCCATTACATTATCAATTTCATTATCCATTTGATTATCATCTCATTATCCATTGCATTATCAATTTCATTAGCCATTTCATAATCATTTTATTAGGTTGCATTTATCCATTTCATAATCATTTCATTATCCATTTTAATTTCATTATCCCTTTTATAATCATTTCATTATCTATTGCATTATCAATTTCATTATCTATTTCATAATCATTTCATTATCCATTGCATTATCAATTTCATTATCCCTTTCATAATTATTTCATCATCCATTGCATTATCAATTTCATTATCCATTTCATAATAATTTCATTATCCATTGTATTATCAATTTCATTATCCATTTCATTATCATTTCACTTTTGCATTTGCATTTCATTATCATTTTAAGTTGTTTACATTAATATAGATTTGTTATTCTAAGCATCTTAATCCATTGCATTTGCATTCCCTTATCATTTTTAGTTGTTTGGAATAATATAGATTTGTTAGTCGACACATCTATTTCATTACATTACATTCATACAGTCCATCCATGACATTATACATATTCATATTTCATCCATTATACATACCATAATCCACATTCATGTCATATAATACATTCACAATCAAACATTACGATGCCATCCATGAACGTCCACGTCATACATAAACACATGTCATAATCCATATGCATACATAATAAATCACAATCACATCACCACCTACATCACAAATAATTGGTATCATATCCATATCATAAATCATAAACCATAAAATACCATATCCTACATCACAAAGTGTTGGACATAATCCATACCATCCACATCATACATGCCATTGTAAATACATGCATCATTATCACAATAATGTACATCCATCATGTAATCATAATCATAATCATACATATATGCATAACAGATATCAAAAGCATCACATAAGCCGCCACATATATAGAGCATCATCATAATCCACCATATATATATATATATATGGTGATCCCACAAAACTGGTTTATAATTTTTGGGAGATTTTGATTTTTGCTGAAATTAAATATTTTTTTAAAATATAATGATTTAAGCCTTAAAAATTTCCATTTAAAGAATTCTAATTGAAGAGGTTTTGATCAAAATACCTTAGATCAAACCCCCTTGGATAGAACCCCGCTAGTTTTAAACCATACCTATAACAGAGTCTCCTTTACACCTATCAAAATGCTGATAAAAAACTACTTTTGATTTACCTTTTGGGGGATCAAATGGATTCATTTTTTTTTTTTTTGTAAATATGTAATCCTTATTATAAACTTCCCAAAAAGTATAATTTTAAATAAATTTAATTTAATTATTATATTTATTTTTTATTTCTTGTGAATGTAGTTTTTTCACCGAAAATCAAGCTCTTTGTTCTGCACATGTGGAAAATAAGAAGATTATTAATTTTTTTTTTTGAAAAATATGAGTGCACTAGATATTGAAGTCCTTGATCCAACAAAAAAAAATATTTTGATACATACAAAAAAGTTGTGTTATATGGTCCGCCTATGTTTGAATTGTAATTGGTTTGACTTTGAAATTGACTAAGAAAAATATTCAATAAAAAACTATAAAACCAGTTGAAAGCACTAGATATCATAGTTACAAATCTAAATTAAAAAAAAAGAAATTTTATCCTTCATGAAAAAAAATTGTGTTATACGGTGAGTGTCACTCCTTAAAAATGGTGTTTATTGAAAAAAAATAGTTCTCGAAGGAGATGGAAAAAAAAGTGCAATTTGATTCCAAAAATTTTGAAAAAAATATATTTAGAATCTATTGACAAAATTCCACAAATCACTAGTTTTCACCATCTTCAAATTCCTCACGGTTTAGCCGCTATAGGTGCTCGAAAGTGAAGATTTAGTTAGAAAAAATTAGTTTAGTGTCCAATTTGGCCAAAAATTGTAAACCAGTATTGTGGGATCACCCATATATATCCAAAATATAAAGTCTATAAAGTCCACAATGTCCATAATAAATTCCATAATCATAGTCCATATCGTGTGCATCAAATAATGAATATATGTGCAAGAGAGTCAAAATGTACAAATGAATATAAGTACACCTGACACATCATGTGTCCTGAATCAGAGAGAATAAAAGAATCCTCAACTCAATCTATCAAAATAATCTGTATAAAATAATCTGTATGCCAACTTTGCATCTATATACAACATACACTGTACACCTGTCAAAACTAGGATCCTACCATCCCTCCTGTCCTATCACTCCTATCCTCCTACCTACTGCTGCCTGCATCTAATCACTATGGGGAATTAGGCACTGTCCCCCCGTCCCTTGATGGAGTCTCCCTATTGGAACTAGTCTCACCTAAGCCTCTAGTCTATGTTGGTCTTGATCATGATGGTACTACCCTTTGCACAACTGCACACATGTATGGAGCCACCCTTTATGTAGGATCGGGCATGGTTGTATACTAGGAACCCATCCAATATCCTATCTCTATCTCAACATCATCTACCCCAGCTACTTGTACCCGTGCTTGATATCTCTCTAGCATGTACCTGTCTCGCTACTATTGCATCCTCCCCCTCTCCAACAGGGATAACTTTAAGAAACCCCCCCTCGGTGAAGGGGTAAAATCTTGGTGAATCTTGTATACTTCCCAATAAAAATATTAATTTTATTGACGATTTTTTCATTTTTCGAGAAAAAATAATCTCAATTGGCAAATCTTTTCTAATTGCTAGAAGTTTGTGGAAAATCCTGGTGAATTGCAATTTTTTTAAACCAATAAAATATTTTTTATTGGTGATTAAAACCTATTTTCAAACCAATAAAATATTTCCATTGGTGAATTAAACCTATTTTCAAAACAAAAAATAGAATTTGTTGGCAATCAAAACATTTTTTCAAACCAAAAAAATATTTTCATTGTCGAATTAAACCTATTTTCAAATGAATAATAAAGAAAATTGGTGAATTGAACATAATCTCAAACTAATAAAAAAAATTCAATGGTAAAATGTTAATGCAAATCAATATAACCATGACTGTTTGATGAATTTTCAATGGATGACTATAGTTTCATTTTGGAAGTATGTCTTTGAAGCACTAGAATTGTGAATTGAAGCCTCCAGAATAACACTAGAACTGTTAGATTCAGACACGTGGCGAGATCATGGCTCATTGCTTATTGTGGTAATGAACCCGATGGGTTGAAGGATTTTGGCACTGAGCGATACAAGAACTTAAGTGGCAAAAATATGCACATGCATAAAGTTTGTTTTAAAAGAGGGACCACCTAGGAAAAATGTAGGACTAGGGCTTAAAAACTTAAGAATTTTTTACACAAAGGATGTAAAGGCCAAACAAGGCTGAATTATCAACCTTATAAAATAATTTAATCCCCGGACCAAAGTAATGAAGGAAATATGTGCGAAGGATATTCCATATTTGTAGCCAGATGTCAGCACAAATCAATATAACCATGACTGTTCGATGAATTTTTGATGGATGACTATAGTTGCATTCCAAAAGTAAATCTTTGAAGCACTAGACTTGCGAATTGAAACCTCCAAAATAACACTAGAACCGTTAGATCCAGAAACATGGCAAGATCAAGGTTCATCACTCGATGCTCATTGCTCATTCTCTCTTTTTAATGCCTCGATGTACTACATTTAATTTTATTAAAATTCTTAATCTTTTTGAAGAAAGTGTTGTTTCCATATTGTAAGTGGTGATTAATGCCATATGAACATCCAAAGCAATTGATTGGATAGCTTTATATTGAAAATTGCACGATGTACTGTAGAATCATAGATTATGATGTCACTAATCTAGTGAAACAAGACTTGTAATGATTTCATATAATTTGAATGGAATTGATGATTTGTACAACTTTTCAGCTTGAGGTACAGTTTGCACGTAGCCAAACGTCAATCAAATTAAACATTTTAATTGTAAATGTAAGGCTTAAGTTACACGAATCAATTAAGTTGGTTTTTTGGTTTACATGAATCATGATTTCATTATACCCAACCTCACACATGACACAAGTACGACTCACAAGTAAATAGGGATCAGGCTGGTATCGACACTGGTGGCCCATAAATAGGGATAGTGAGCACAACTGAAATCATTCGTTGAAGGCTAAAGGCTTTACTATTGAGTGCAATGTTCTAAATTTTCATAAGGGTATTCATTTTGTAGGGTTAATAAAGATTCAGGAAGATGATGTGGTATTATTGGGGATACTCTAAATTCTCCTACCTCCAATTATGTAGTTACAGAGTAAAAGACCAATTTCCTTTAAGTTCAGAATGGGTGGAATTGGAAAGAAGTTGATCTAGTTTACTTGACTTCTGAGGTAGGTTTTGAACTAGGATGAGGAGCTATGATGGAGATAAGTGCTATTCCAATGCATGGAAGTTGTGTGCAAAATATGAGAGAAATTTTACTACCCCTCATCTTCTGCATGAATCTCGTTTTCAATCAAAATAGCTACATTTCATATCTTCATAGCTCCCATTTCCCCAACATTGTTCACCAAGCAAGCCCCTTGCATTTGTATTTCCAAAGTCACATTTGTATTTGAGAGTGCATGATTTCCCAAGCAAGTATCATGCATTTATTTTTAGTTCCCATGGCCTACCAGGAAAGTTCCATGCATTTATTTTCAGAGCCCATGGTTGATCTGGCAAGTCCCATCACCATGCATTTATTTTTAGAGAAAAATTTGTATTACGTTGTGACCAGTGGTCCAACAAAAGCTTGGTGCTTACATTTGTATTTGTATTATGTAAAGTACTAAAGTAACATATGTTATTTATACAAAATAAGATCTTGGTTCTTGCATGCTCTACTCAATGACTCATATTTAAAAAGATATGTAATATTGTGACATTGTAATTCAGTTGTAATAAAATAAATGGTTGTGTTATTCTTCATTATTCATTTAGAGTAAAGAATTATTTTTTGAGTTAAGTGTCTATGAATCTATTCAAATAAGTTTTCTTTCCTTTTAGAAATTAAGTATTATCTATTTATGAAATAATTGCATGCATATTTAAAAGTAAAACATAAAACAATACAAATGAAAAAAGAAAGTTGCCATCAAATTGACAAAAAAATTATGAACACTAAAAGTTGTCACTCTTGTTCGGGTTTACTAAAAAGTTATTGATTTATAATTTTTCGTTGACCTTCTCCCCCAATTCTCAGTATCATTATTCATTTTATTAAGTACTTTGCAATGTTAAGTTACCAAACCTTGGATTAGATGTCAATCCTAGTGCACTAAAGTTTAAAACAACTTTAAAACACATGTTTATTGTTTATATCATAAATTACTCAAGTTTCAACCGTTCGATGAACATTTGATGTATGGTTGTAGTTGCATTCCGGAATGAAATGCATAGAGTGTTGGGCTTACGAACTTAAACCTCTAGAATCACCCTATAACTATTAGATTTACAAAGATCAATGGTTTAGAATTTGCTGTCAATGTAGGAATAAATGGCTTGTTTTAAATGTTGTCATCCATGTACTAATTATGTAGTTCAGAAGCAACACCTAGACGTTTCATTCACTTTAATGTTTGAATTTAAAAAAAGAAGAACTTTCTACTACTAAGTGATTTTATTTTTAAGTGAGAGGGTCAACACACGGGGATATTTCAGTCTTCAAATTGCTCATTGCAGTGCATAACCCTGTTCTGGGTTCCATAGTTCCACTTCCAACAAAGCCATTCTAGTTTCCACGTTTGTCAGCATTAATCTTTTCAAGAGTCAAAATCCGGGTAAGTGAAAGAATTCCTGTAGCTACATTTCATCATTTGACATTTCTTAAAATCTTATTTTGTCAAACTTTGAAGTTTGGGTTTAGGGTTGAGAGACTTAAGAATTAAGAAAAGTTAAGGAGGACTAATAGGGAATTCACAATTTCATATTGTATAAGCATGTCTACCACCAGTACCACAAGAGTAATTTCGAATAAAAAATACATTATGCTATATTGCTTAAAACCCTTGGTTTCACTGATGAATACCATGATATTTATGATCTTGAAAGCTATGGTAGGTGTACCTCAAAACTTATATTTTCATCTAAGAATAAGGTTTCAAAGAAAATGCAAGTTAATAGTATTATTACATCATGGGTAACTAGATTAGGGCTCATGATGTTACATGAGGTTTTCCCTTGCCCATAATTTATCATGGTCTATGCCCAAAATTATGATGATAACAAAAGAGAAATTGTTAATAAAGATAACAAAGAATAATTGTTATCCATTAATGCATAAGAACTTGGAAAAGTGTTGGGGTTTACAACTAAAGAATTTGGAAACATCCACATTGACCTAGAAAAGCTTGCTAGTAATTATGAAGTAGTCGATGAAAGGGAGAAAAATGATTTCATAAATAAAATAGTTTTGGATACCAAAGAAGTTTAAAAAAAATTGAAAGGTAATCATAAGCCTCCTTATGATTTTGATATTTTTAGACCATGGGTTCAAGATACTATTTCCATGCTAGCATTTTTCCTCAGACTGTATAGCAATTAGGAAGTGGATGCAAGCCTCCTTGAAATGGTATATAATATCCATTATGGTGTTTCACATGTCAAATATAATTTTATTGAGCACATTGTAGAATCCATGCATAAACAATTTTAATGATTAAAGGAGGTTCCACCAAGACATTTAGGTTCACAACCTACTTGTGCTATATTTTTCTATTCAAATTTAGAGGAATGTTTCAGACCAACAAGCTTTACATTCAGCCCTATAGTAATGCTCAAGAAAATAAAATGGCTCCAATATATGATTGGACCACTGAGATAAGGATGCATGATTCTTGAAGGAACTAAAGTCATTTTGTAGACTACTTTTTGGAGCCATTGCATCAAGAAATTACAAATAATCTAGTGCCTAGATTGCCTATGTCATATAGAAATTTCATTCAACTAGGAAAATAAATACAATTGGCTAATTGGTACTTAATGGAAGAATATACTATGCTAAGATTTTATGGATTGGGAGTAGAGCCATACAAACTTCCAATACATGTGACAGAAAGGATTTTTACATTGGAATATGTAAGGAAAATGAAGAGTACTAATGAAATACACTTTGTAAATCAGGGGAAGGAGACCTTTTTCCTTCTTTACCTTTTTCATGTGGAGGGTTCACATTCAAGAGAAAATAATTTAAGGTGGCACATGATCTTTTGAATTTTTTGAATTTTGATGTTGTCTATCGTTGGCAGTATGATCCATGTGACACCATTAAAGAAATGACTGTGGCCGATAAGAATGTTGCAAGTATAATTCAACATCAAAGTAAACCCTTGCTTGAAAACTTGAGAAACAAGGATTCTTGGGATGAGGTCAAAATAGCAATGGAGAAAAGTGTTGCTGAGAGAGGTATTTCTTTTGAACAACTGTTAGTAGAAATTATGGCATTGCATCGAAAGAAAATCATGAGGTACAAGAATTTTTGTGAAAAAAGTGATAAACTATCTAGTAGAGTAAAAATTCTAAATTCTCTAGATAAGGAAGTTATAGATAAAATTGGTCACAATAAGAAATTACTGCCTTTTGGTCTATGAGGAAGGAGCTAGGTGATCAAAGAGCTCTTGTAGAGTATGGAGATAGCAAAGAAGATCACAAATTTAGAAAATTGTGGAATATAGAGCATCTCGATGAACATGAAGATAAAGACATCGATGATGAATCTAATGATGATAAGGAAGAATAAAGCCATGCAAAAGCTAGTTTAAGTGAGGCCACAAAAGAAGCATATACTTTAGGAGCAACCATAGCTAAAAAAATGGGTTATGAAGGTGGTGGTTTGGGGTCCCAAGGAAAAGGAACTCCTATAGTAATAGATGTAGAGCATAGAAAACTAGTTGATAAATTTTTCCTTGGAGATAATAAAGTAGACCAAGGGCATACAAGTAGCAATTCAATTTGTTAGAACTTCAAATACTTATCCTCATGGTTAGATACAATCACAATTAGGACATGCCCATGGTGGAGAGCTTAGTGCAACTGACATTTCCATTGGTGGCGATGGTATGGGTAGTAGTACTAGTAGTGGTCAAAATGTGCTACAACAAAAAAATACATACAAGAGGAAAAGAATACAAGAAACCACAAAAACACCAAGTGATTAAGGCATACAAAAGAGGCAAAGGATTTTGACAAGTCCAAGTCACACTACCAGTGGATCCACCACAAATGAGTTATTTCCAAGAACTCCCCCACTACCAGTTAGTGTGGCTACAACATCATTAGCAACTGAAAGTACTCCTATTCCTTCACCATTCAAGAATTCCATTATTCTTGCATCCCTAGGTTTTGATTACATTAAAGAGTTTAAAAAGAAATCAAACTTGTATAAAAAAGAAAATAAGCAACTGATGGAGAGTGCATCTATTGTAACTTTAGAGCCTGCAACAACCATGGTATTACCCACATTTGACACAAATAAAGAAATCATGGAGTGCACAATTGTTGTTCCCATAGTTAAAAAAAAACCATCAAATCAGATGGGTCGATTTGAATTCTAGGTGAGCAATTTTCAATTGGATTTTTTTGGACTCAAAAATACTGACAAAATTAATGTATCAAAGAATAACAATGAATTGGTGTACACAACATTGCTAAAGAAAGATAGAGAGAAAAAAAGGTTACAAACTCAAATAGAAAAGTTATAAGCAAACCTAGAAAATGAGAAAGCAAAGAGGAAAGCAACAAATAGCAAGAGCAATGAATTAGAAAAAAAATAAACAAATCTGCCTCTACATCAACAAGCAAAGAGGATAAACAAAATGAGAGAGAAGTGAATGAACTGTAGTAAAGGATAGATTAGAGAAACAAGAAATATGATGAGGAGAAATCCACTTCAGAAAAATTAAGACAAAGCATTGCGAATGGAAATGCACAGTGGGAACAAAAATTGGAGAAAGAGAGAAAAATATATGAAAGATTGGAGGCAGAGCTGATGGAAGCAAAAAATAAAATTAACTCTTGTCAAAATAATTTATTTGCATTTTGTAGAGAAACAATGAGGCATATGAAAAAAAAGTATGGGATACAATAATGTAGATGATTGATTATTTGTGTGACATGTTTCAATTGATTGATGCTATCAGACTACATTATAAGAAGCTCAACAAATATTTAGTGGACAAAAAAAATGTGTCAACAAACAATCTACAAATCCGGTGACAATTATTTGAAATCAAAAGGGATTACTAATTGGCTTGTTACCTCAATGAAGTTGTCATCTATCATTGAAAAGTGTTTGAGAATACATGAAAAAAAATAATATTTACATTTGGTTGCAGACAAGATGAAGAAGGTGGATGAAAAGATAAGGAACTTCATAGAGCTTGGTTTTCTAGAGGCTTTCGACACAAATGAGTGATTCATTGGAAATGATGATTTCAAAAAGAAGATGGAGGGTGCAAGGAAGATTGATTTGGACTAGTTTCCTCAGAACCCAGATGTGGTGAACTATTTGGATTCCATCAAACCATCAAGATAACCTTTAATGCAAAATTGACAAAAGAATTCAAGACAAGTTCCAATGTCAATCATGTAATGTTAACAAATCTTCAAGTCAAACAACATCAGTTAGAACAAATGACAATTCCACCACTTGAAAAGTGGAAGTTGCTAGAAAAGGTGATATAGTGATTTAATTTTTGATAATATGAGTTTCTAAGTTCTAACTCAACTCTATGTAGAGTTGTCTTTGAGCAAGTTTTTGCATTGCCAATGACTCTATGTACTCCTTCATGTGAAAATCAATACAAAATCTCAAATTTATACTTCAATAATGTGTTGATGTTCAATTATTTGTATTATTATTTATTTATTTTATCATTTGAAGAAAAAGTCTAGTTTCAACTACTAGACACACATTAAACGATTGTTGATGTTCATTGTTGTATATGCTACTATTGTTAATAAGTTATTAAGAATTGATTTGAGTGATGAATCACTGGTCGAACCCTCAAAATGTCTTGTTCCACTGATCTAATATGCCTTTGGTAGCTTGTGGTTTGAATTACAAAGATAGGGTTTAGGGCTTTATGTTAGGGGTGGGTTTTTACTTAGTATATTTTCCCCTTGTCTAAACCCTTATCTTTTGCTCTAATCCTCCATTGACTTGTTATGGCTAGTTCCAAGTCATCTCAGTTATATCTTATGCCTTTGGGTTCATTCTGTTACCATCCCCTTATGGTTAGAGTTCCCCATTTACCCATCACACATATTTCCTTCATTACTTTGGTGAGTTTGGTTCGAGGATTCAATTATTTTATAAGGTTGATAATTTGGCCTTGTTTGGCCTCTACATCCTTTCATTCCTTTGTGTAAAACATTCTTAATTTTTTAAGCCCTATTCCTATGCTCTTCCTAGGTGGTCCCTCTTTTAAAACAAACTTTATGCACGCGCATATTTCTACCACTTAAGTTCTTGTTTTTCTCAATGCCAAAATCCTTCAACCCATCGGGTTCATTACCGTAATGAGTGATGAGCCTTGATTTTCTCTTGTATCACACATCACAGAAGGTGTTTGGTCTCCATGTCTCATTTTCATGATGAGTGATATGCTTGTTTCCTTTCATATCGCTTATCACTATGGATCTTTCGTTCTTTGGTTCCACTTCAACGAAGTGCGATGAACACGAGTTTTTCCTTTATATAGCGCCATCATAGAAAAGTTTGCTGTTTATTTTGATTACTATAATGAGTGATATGAAGGTAAGGAATAGTGGGAAGTGATCTTGCCACGTTTCCACATCTGGTGCCATCACTTGTTTCATCTGTCACCAAAAGCACTCTCATATCCAAATCAACTACAGCGATAAGCGATGGACTAAGGCTATATATCTTTGTATTGCTGGGTTTCTCTCTTCATTGAAGTGAAAGTGTATCTTTTTAACACTTCAGCAACAAGCAATGGAGAATATAATAAGGAATATTCCTTCCATTAGAGGTGTTGTCACCCATCACTGAAGTATGGACTTAACTTCAAAGCATTACTACGATGAGCAATGGGGTTCTAAAGGGTTAATGAACATGTGGGTTGCTACCTGGAAACTCCCTAGGGTATCATCGTTGTTTTAAAACACACTTGGGAAAGCATAAAGCGATGGTTGAGGAGAACCATACATCATATTTTTAATCAAAGAAGATCAACGATTGGAGTTTAAACTTGAACGAAAACTTGTCAGTTCGCTTGCATGAGCTATCTGTTAGAGAAGATGCTCCAATCCTGAGTTGTAAAGAGTGTTGTTGATCAATTTTATTCCATAATTTCAATCCTTGAGAGCTGAAGATATGGTTAAGTGAAGAGAAGAAGAAGGCAAAGCTCCAGGGAAAGCAAATTTTGAAGAACAAGTTGCTAATTTTCCTGGGTAAATTAAATTCTGCACCTCTATGAGTAATTTGTAGCATTGGGTAATTGAGAAAGTGAGTAGATAGATAGGGTTTATTATTTAGGGTTATTTCTCTTTGGTTAGTAAGGGAATTCCAGTCGTTATATGTAGGGTTTGGGGGTAAAGGAGTGAAGTTTTTTTGAAATTGAGTCTAAACCCTGTGAATTCAAAGAATAGAATTGTAATTCATAGATATCTTGGAACCCTAGTTTTATTGAGCCTGGTGAATCTCCACCAAACCACAGAGCAAACCTACCTAGAAAAGGGTTAAAAGGCCTAAACCTCAAGATGATAAGCCTAAGCTTGACACAGTCTAAAAAACCTGCAAAGAAGAGAGTTGTTAAAAGGCCTAAGCTTCTAGATGATAAGCCTAAGCTTGACACACGACTTGAAAAAATTGCAAAGAAGAGAGTTAAGAAATATTACCCTTGTTTCATGGAAGAGGCCCCTAAGGACCCGACTATAGAGATTCAGCTAGTTGGAAAGAGAAAGACTGGTTAGGGTGCATTGACAGTTCATTTTTAGGATTTGGTTGCTGGGATTGGTGATGTGGTGCTACCGTAGAGTGGTTGGGGTTTTTTTATATATGCTTTCAAGAGGAGGTTTTCTAGTCATCCCACCTATTAGTTATGGACTTGTGACAATGGAAAATTGGTGTTCCCCAATGTGTTTGTGGAGGTGGACCTAATGCTTGAATTGGCTAGGTGCTATGATTCAACTGATAGGACAATCAAAAGGTTTCTAGATTTTCTTCCTATGTTGGAAATTTCAAGGAGTCAAATAATGGAAGTTTTTAATTTGAATCCATCTACTTCTAAATCCATTAATTTTTGTAAACTATAATGAATATGAGCAAAAAAGGTTTGCATATAGAAATAATGTTTTTCCAAGGCACAAGAGATGTGATATGGAGAAGAATGGTGTACCTTTCAGTCCTTTGGAGTTAGAACCATTTGATTGTGATGATTTTGAGGACCATTTCAAAATTATAGACTATGCATTGTGTTAGGTCTTGCACAAGAATTTTGACATAAAAATGGATATTGCTTTGATGATTTTAGCAATTGATATTCAAAATAAGTATCAAAACATGGTTTGGGATTATGCTTCCTATATTTCTAAACACTTGCATGAGGATTTGATTAAGTTGAAAGATGCAACCCCTCCACTTTTATGCTGACACTATTTTTTGTTGATGCACATATGTTGCTATGGAAAGGTAGAATGGTGTTTAGAAAGTTCATGAAATTGAGAGAAAGGGATAACATGGATAATGAGTTTCCTATGCAATGGTGGACCCATATCTGGGATGTGCATAGTCCTAAATCTGATTATGCTATGTTTTTCAATGTTTTCAAGTTTTGTTGCTGGAGTAGTTGAGCCTAAAGCCCATTTCCAAAATCTCAAAAGGTGTGAAATAAATATTGAGGCCTCTGGAGTATGAGGAGGGAACTACACATAAATTTAATTGGGGGGATTGGTACCTCCAATTTGACTATACTTCAATGATAATTTATGGATCCTCGGTGCCACCCCACAAGCTATCAATATATATTTTAGATAGACAAGCCTTCATGGAGATAATGTGGCAACTTGATGCCATGGATAAGGCACATTTTAAAAAATCAAGGAAGGCATCCTTGGTAAACCTTTACTATGGTTTTTCCTATTTCACTTGCACTTCAAAGGAAGGAATTGAGAGGTTTGGATCTGTATTAAACAATCTTAGAATGAAACAAGATATTATAAGGTTTTGTGACCCTAAAGGGGTTATTACCGCTGAGAGAAGAGCCCGAGGATTATCAGGGAGACATCATCAATTCCTTTATCAAGAGGATGTGATAAAAAACCTATCTTCTGATGAGGAAGTTGCAAAAGGAAAAAGTACATGGAATAAAATTTGTGTAATTGAGGAGAAGATGTTAAAAGAAAATCCTTTCTACGTTAGTCCTTACTTTGAGGTATAGGAAAAATTTGTGCAAGAAAAATTGATGCTTGGAGATTTTGAAGACAAAATTTTCTTTGAAAAGGTTAAGCAAGCTGAAATAAGGGCCATGGTGGCCAGACAAAATCATGAAGCACAAATAAGGAGCTAGCTGGCTCAATCTTCTGCGCAATGCATTGAAGTGCAAGCTAAGGAGACATGAAAATAGCCTACAGTCACCCCATTGGCAACTTATTCTGAAACAAAGCAAGGAGGTAAAGGATATGCACCTGAGGTATCTATAGAATACATCCCAATGGAGGAGGAAGTGGATGAGATATTCCCATCTCTTGTTAAAGAAGATGCTTTGAATATTGATGTTCCTCCCAGTAGAATTGTAAAATGGGAGTATAATGAAGCTGAGGATGACAATGCCAAGATAAAGGCTTGTGATGATTTCATGTGTGATGACGCTTTTGTTCAAACAAAAGAATTCAAAGATTTTTTTATCCATTCAAAAGCCTCTGATATAAAAAAGGGAATAGAAGAGGAAAAAGGAAAGTTTGACCCTTCTTTGCAAGATGAAGCTGAGAAGGAGGAGGAAGGAAAAATAATGTGGGAAATTGATGCTATGTCACCATAGGGTGCAAGATCCCTAGTCAAAGGAAGTGGGATTCTACTGTTACCTGGATGGAAACTATCATCAACCATTGCATTAGATGTAATCATGAAAGAGCTGGATGCCTCCATCTTTGAGGAGATTTTTGATAACAAATTTTTTGGCTTAGGCTTTAGTCCTAAGTTACATACACTTGCTATTTGGTCTATGGAACCAAATACCGGGAAGCCTAAAGTGATAAAGTTTGTGGAGAAAGATATTGGAGCTATGGTTGTTAAAAGGGCTACTGAAAAGATAGCTATCACAGTTGCACAATTGACAATGCATGTTGTCATGTTGAGTGTAGACACATCCCATATCACATAAGCTAATTATAAAAAAATATTGGATAAGTAAAATGAACTGATGGATGAGCACAACAAGGTACTTGCCATTACTGCTAGTACATCTAGGGGTTTTCCTTCTCCAACAAGTTCTACTTCAGATTTTTTAGCACAAGATAGAGAAACTCTGTCATTGAGAATTCAGAGCTTTAAGCAGGAAGTGCAAGCAGAGAAAGAAAACAAAAAGAAAGAAAAATGGAGAGAGTCAAAATGGTTAATGATATTTTTGAGTACATGTTAAAACATAGAGTAAAAAAATTGCCAAATAAAGCTGATAATGTATTGGATGCCTACAAAATATTCATGAGGCAAATGTGAAATACTTGCAGGTTTAGAAATCATTCCAAACTAAGTGGAATAAGTGGAGTGCTAGGGCAGGAACATTGAAAGAAATAATTCCTTAGATGTAGGAAGACCCTGAAGCTCCCATCGACATTCCTGATTTATTAAAGGCCATTGATTTAGTAAATGAAATCATAAATTTTCATGGAAAGTTGAGAATACAACTCCATAATAAATTGAGAATGTTCAAAGAAATGGAAGGGTTTACTATGCCCAAGATATTGAATGATAAGGGTGAATTAAAGGAGTTTTCCAAATGGGAGCAAGAGTTGGGAGAATTGCTTCCTCATTCTAAGATGATACTGAGTGTTGTTAATTATTATATACATTGAATCCTAACATAGATAATATGATAGAAACAGAGATGAGGATGGACACATTTGTCAAAGAGCCCACGGTGCTAATTGATGCAAGGTACAACCAACATAACACAAAAGTACACAAGTTATTGGATATGGAATGGCTAGTTGAGGAGGATTACAACACATGGCTTGAAAAATTTATAGACTAAGCCTATGTTGAAGTATCGTAGAATGTTGTATTCTCTCTATAATGAAAATTGATGATAAGTTATGAAAATTGATGCATTTCGAGTAAGCCACATCTACAAAGAAGGGAAAGAGGTGGTAGACAGGTTGGAAAAGGAAACATAGAGAGTACCCAGGTGATTGATGAAGCACAGGGTGACAGTTGATGGGCATCGAAATTGAGAATGCACTTAAGGTGGAGATTGGTGAAATGATGACTGCTGCATTTCACATTAGATTCCAAGCTCACTCAAATGGGGAAGATTGAGGTAGGATCTCAAAAATATATGAGCATTGAAGTTATGGTACACGAAGGCCTTTAATACTTGGTACAGTCTCCATATGGCTACATGGGGTTTTGTTTTAAATAGGGGTGGCATATATCATTTTTACCAATTGTTTTTGTGCTCTCGACACTCTCTTAAGGGGTGATGGAGACTCCACTCTTTCTAAATTCCATGAAGAAACAACACACATTCCATGGAGAAGTCACTGAGAAGCGACTGAAGGGGTTAATGGTGTCCAAGCACTTGTTGGTACTCCAAGCGGTGAAGGGGATCTTGGGTCCAAATTTTTTGTAGGCAACTCACAAGCTCAAGATGAATCTAGAAATCACCACCATGTTTCTGGTGATGCTCGTGTACATGGGTGTGTCAAAAGCTCAAGGGGAGAAGCTATGCCAAATGATATTTTTACATTCACTTCTAGAAAATATTGACGTGGCATTGGAAAAAATTGATGGTAACTTCATGACCCCCTCTATTGCTACACTACTACAAGGCTAATGGGAATGAATGGTTGGTACCAAAATTCCCTTTGGTATGCTCGCTGGACCACACAGTGCTAAAAAATCATTTAGGTGAGATAGATTGGTGCATTGACTTCCTCCTGTGTGTAGCAGGTATTCTTAAAGACTGGTTGAAGGGATCAGTGAAGGAGTTTGTGGTTGTGGAGGCTCTTGATGGGGAGAGGTGGCCCTCAGATGAGGAGGATTGGGAGTTGGGCATTTGAGAAGAATGGGCTGCAAACGATACCAGAAGTTGGGCAGAGCGAGTGAACCATCCTGCTCACAGTGCCTATGGTGGTGATTGCTTGGTTATCCAAAATGCAACCAAATCCAAGCAGACCAACAAGGATGGATGCAATAATGCCCAATCTTGTGCAATGGTGTGGTGGGTCTATGTGTTGTTAAATTTTTTTTAGATTAATACAATTTTGATTGGGAAATATGATTTTGGGTCTTAAAGTTTGCAAATATGGTGAGTAATAGATGGGAGAAATACAATGCATAGCCTGGAAATAGTACAGATTAGTGATCCAGGGGACAATTTTTTAGTGAAAATTGAAGTGTTCCCAATGCTCCAGATTTCAGCTTCATCAGAAAGAGAACGACATCCTGATTCCAACGCAACTTGAACGGGTCAAAAAGGACTCCATTTGTGCAAGTTACGGCCAGTCAAACTCTCAGTCAAACTGGCTTTAAGGGCGTCCAGAAGGTGAAAAAATAATCATCTCAAAAATCGACAGAATCAACGTCATCACGAAGAGCTCATCGAGATGATTCCGATGGTGTTTGTTTCGTCGAAATCCGACATCGTACGTGAAAGTTATCAGTGGTCAAAGTTTCTACTTGACTTTTGAAGTTGACTGTACGGATGATGACGTCAGCATATCGTCCGTACCGTACGGATTTGACATGGATGAATTCGGCCGAGACACGTGGCAGGTGAGTCATCGGTACAGACCAATCATGTATTGACACGTGTCCCGTCCGTACTGTTGACATGGCACTCCGTACACAGCGTGGCGGACAGTTGGCATCCAGTTGGCAGGTGACTGGGCATCCGCAGCGAATAGCAGTGAGACACGTGGCTCATAGTCAGCGCACGGTAATCGGCATTAGCAGACACATCGACATGCCTTGGCCAATAATGACACGACACGTGGCAAGCTCGGTTTTGCTTTTTGGTTTCCTCGGTCTCCTCCGACTGACGTCTCGTCTGTTTTAACTTACAAAAATGGATGGGGTTCGACCCCGTGATTTCCGCCAAGCCAAACAACCTGCTCACCGTTGCGCCAGCCCGAGCGCTTACAATAGTATATGGAAGCGGTGGTTTTTATTGAATAGATTTGGAGATTTGTTTGTTAAAACAAACCGGCCGGCGGTTTGAACCTGCGCGGGCCGGGTAACAAAATATACTATCCACCACTGCGCCACGAAGCCTTTCTAATACTGTAGTGGCATATATTGATTTTGTTACATGATTATAAGCTGAACGTTAACAAAAAGGCAAATTAAGCCATAACTAACAAGATTTATGCTAACCACCTGAAACAAGAAGATGCCAGAGGATAAATCAGACCTGATACGAGCTGATCAGGTAGGTTATGCATTTAAGGAAGTGGTTAGGCCTAATTAGGCAAGTTTTTTGTATAAAAAGGGGGTATAGGCCTTTGATTTCACCAAGTCCAGGTGGAGAACGAGAGAATGCTCGAGAGATGATTTGTATTGTTCCTGTATATCGAAGTGATGCTGTGCTTTTGATGTACTTGAAGGGGATGATGCTGCCTCAATTGTAACTGATTTTTGGAGCTAATCGGATCGGTCATCCATTAGAGAGGGACCCGGAGACGTAGTCCTTAGGGATGAACTCCGTTATCAACTTTGGTTTCGTCTCTCTATTCTTCTCTCTTTTCTTTCTCAGTTTATCTTGGCATTTATTTAATTATTTTATGTTCATTTATTTCATTTGAGCATTTAAATTTGTAATCATTTAAATTAAGCGTTGTAGTAATTGATCTTTTAACGTTAAGCATTCTGTAAGCAACTAGTCCTAGATCCTAAATAGATCAAGTTGGTATCAGAGCTTTGTGTGTGGCTTGTATTGTAATTTGAATGCTAACGAGATCCAGGTTGCAACGAGGCGAAGGAGAACTTGAAGAATACAATCCAGAAATCGGAAGACGAAGAGTTAATCAACCGTCACAGATGGAAGCGAAAGAAGGTGGACAAAGTTCAGAGCTTAGTGTCAAGGATTTCCAGAAGCTATTTCTTGACATGAAGGCAATGGTGGATGAACTTTATGCAGACAAGAAGAAGCACGAAAAGGGAGGTTCTTCAAAGCACAAGAAGCATGAAGATCAAAAAGACACAGAGGGGAAAGCTCCAAAAACTCCTTCTCCTCCTTCTACTCCCCCTTCTTCTCCTCCTTCTTCTCCTCCTTCTCCTTCTCCTTCTTCTAATGTAAATCCATTTAAGAGCAAATCTAAGCCTGTAATTAAGCTTGATGTAAAATTTGAGTTACCTAAATACTGTGGGGAGTTAAATGCTGAGAAGTTAGACGATTGGGTCCAACAAGTAGAAGTATATTGTAGGATACAAGGCCTAGTAGAAGATGCTTCTAGGATTCAATTAGCAACTCTCCGGTTGGGAGGTACAGCTCTCACCTGGTGGGAGAGTAAAACTCGTGAAGAAATTGCTCGCCATGGTCAAGTTAACATGTCTTGGATGGAGTTTGTTGCTACCCTTAGGAAACAATTCTACCCTTTAGGTTACATGCAACAGTTAACCATGAATTGGCAAACCTTTAGACAAGGTAAGGGGCAGTCTGTCCAGGAGTATACTCATGAGTTTAGGAAATGGGCCATTGCTCTTAATGTTCCCTTGTATACCCAAGACACATTACTTAAGTATATTGGTGGTTTACATTCTTACCTTAGGCACACTATTTTGATGTTGAGTCCCAACAATCTAGACGAGGTGTCTGTTCAAGCTACTCATATAGAGTCAAGGGGTAAGAACACATTTAGTGATAACTTTTCTAAGAAGCCATCTAAGTTTGAGGGTAAGTCTAAAGGGAAAGATAAAGACGAAGATAAAGGCAAAGGGAAGAAAACAGCTACAGCTAAGAAAGAGGGTGAGAAACCTATGTGCTCCCATTGCAAGAAAGAGGGGCATGATGATTTGAGATGCTGGAAGCTTCATCCTGAGTTGAGGCCGAAAAGATATGGAGGTAATAAAGGCAAGAAGACTACTGCAGTGATTCAACAGGATCTTGGTTCAGACTCCGGAGATGAGACAAAGATTGTTGCTACCGGAATCCAAGGTAAAAGGAAAGGTATATCTCTCTCATTTGATGCAAGTTTTTCTAATGCCAGTGCAAGTACAAGTAAAGAATCTTCTCCTAAGGTTGATAAGCAAAGAAATGAATTGTTTCACATTCGTGTTGTAACAAAACACACTAAGATTGATACTCTGTTTGATACGGGTTCACAAGTAAACTTAATATCTGAAGAAGTTGTAAAGAAACTTAATTTGGCTACAACACCTCATCCAAAACCATATCCACTTGGATGGGTTTGCGATGATGCTCAACTACAAGTAACTAAACAATGTAAATTGAGATTTGCTATCACTGCAAACTTTGTAGATGAGGTAGAAGTCGATGTGGTCCCTTTGGATATTTGTGGGCTTGTGTTAGGGAGTCCTTATCTTTATGATAGAAAGGCAATCTTTTATAGGGGGGAGAATAAGTATCATCTTTTTAAAGATGGGGTAGAATACATTGTACGGGCACATAAGGTGAAGACTAATCTTACACTAGTTAATGCTGGTCAAATGAAGAGGTTGGTCAACTCAAGTAAAAACTTTGCATTGATGCTTGTAAAAGCCAAAGAAGATGATAAATCTGAGGTATTCAGTCGAACTTTGAAAGATCATGTAAGTCATGTAAAGAAAGTCTTTGATGTATTGAGAAAAGAAAAATTGTATGTAAAGATGTCTAAATGCGAATTTGCTAAGACATCCTTAGTGTACTTAGGCTATGTCGTAGGGAGTGGTCAATTGAAAGTAGACCCTGCGAAGGTCGAAGCTATTGTAAAATGGCCTAAGCCAAGTACAGTCACAGAGGTCAGAAGTTTTCTAGGTGCAGTTCAGTACTGGAGAAAGTTTATTGCAAACTTCTCTTTTATAGCATCACCATTACATGCATTAACCAGTACAAAGGCAACTTTTCAGTGGGGAGGTCCGCAACAGAAGGCTTTCGACACTTTGAAGGGAAAGTTGAGCACCGCACCAGTTTTGGCCTTACCAGATCTACATCAACCATTTGAGATCGAGACAGATGCGAGTGGGTTTGCCATGGGAGCAGTACTCATGCAAGGAGGTAAACCAGTTTGCTACCACTCTGAAACTTTTTCAGGAGCAGTAAGTAACTATCCCACTATGATAAAGAACTTTATGCTTTAGTTCAGAGTGTTAAAAAATGGAAACATTACATAATGGGGAAAGAAACTGTAATCCACACTGATCACCAACCACTACAATATTTGCACTCACAAACTAAACTGCAACAAAGTAGGCACTTTCGGTGGATGGGTTTTCTACAACAGTTTCATTTGGTTATTAAGTATAAGAAAGGTACCCATAACAAAGTAGCAGACATGCTCTCTAGACCTCCTATGATGAATGCTTTGATAATCCTTCAGAATAGTTCTATGGTTCATGAAAGTTTTCAGGAACAATATGCTAATGATGAGAACTTTAAGGATATCTATGCTGCTTTAATGAATGGTAAACATGTAGAAGAGAAAGACTATTATGTGCAAGATAAACTGTTATATCACTTGGGTAAATTATGTGTTCCAAAAGATGAACAAGCACAGGTGATTAGAGAAGCACATACCTCATTGATTGCAGGACACTTTGGGGTAAACAAAACATTGACTCAGCTGCAGAAATATTGTTATTGGCCTCATATGCAAGAAACTGTAACTAAGTATATTAGAGGTTGTGTTATGTGTGCAACTAGTAAGCCTAGTAACAGGAAATTGGGTTGTACACACCTCTACCTGTACCTTCTGTCCATGGGAAAGTGTATCAATGGACTTTGTTGGGGGTTACCTATGTCTAGGAAGGGACATGATTATTTGTATGTAGATAGTTGATCGATTCAACCCAAAATGTGTATCTTAATGCCATGTAAAAAGCAAGTCACGCTGAACTGACTCCATTTGTACTTTCAATTTGTATGGGTTCATTTTTTGGGTTACCTACTTCTATTGTATCGGATCGAGATTCTCAAGATTCTTGGGGGAATTTTGGTCAACTTTGTGGGGACTCATGGACACCAAACTGAAGAAGTACAGCCTTCCATCCGCAGACCGACGGGCAGACAGAGGTTGTAAACAGGACAGTTGTGCATCTACTTAGAGGGTATTGCAGTAAGCATCCTAAGTTGTGGGATGAGAGTCTTCATTATGTGCAGCATGCCTACAACCATGCAACACACTCTTCTACTAAGAGGTCTCCTTTTGAGACATGCTTTGGTTATGTGCCCAAGAACCGATGGATTTTTCTTTTGGGAAAGATGATGTTGAAGATGGACGCCATGATGCAGAGAAGGCTTTGAAAGTTCATCCAGAAAGTCCAAGCAATTCATCAGGCAGTGGAAGCACGGTTGGAACAGAGCCAAGCAAAATACAAGGTTCGCCATGACAAGCATCGCACTGATCATCATTTTCAGGTTGGAGACAGAGTTTGGTTACATATCAGCAAGGAAAGGATGCAAGGTGAAGGTAAAAAGCTTAAGCCAATTAGATATGGTCCTTTTGAGATCCTTGAGAAGATTGGTACTAATGCCTTCCGCCTCAATCTTCCTCCATACATGCATATTTACTCGGTTGTCAATGTTGAGAATTTGAAACTGTATGAGCCTCCAATGATCCTAGATGAAGTCTCAGACATTCAAGTTCCATCAGTTGATGACCTTTCTCCAGAGTACATGTCAGAGTTGCCAGAAGATGTTATTCTCGACAGGAATGTCAGAACTTCACGAAGAGGAAATGTTGAGTACCTCAGAGTGGGCCTGAAGGGATGCATCCAAGCAAAGCAAGATGGATGGAGATTGGTAAAGTGAGGGAACTTTACCCTCACTTACTTTCCAAGTAATCAAGCTTTTGGAGGTCCTAAAGCTCTCCAGTGGGGAGGCCTGATCCGGGGGACAATTTTTTAGTGAAAATTGAAGTGTTCCCAATGCTCCAGATTTCAGCTTCATCAGAAAGAGAACGACATCCTGATTCCAACGCAACTTGAACGGGTCAAAAAGGACTCCATTTGTGCAAGTTACGGCCAGTCAAACTCTCAGTCAAACTAGCTTTAAGGGCGTCCAGAAGGTGAAAAAAATAATCATCTTAGAAATCGATGAAATCAGCGTCATCACGAAGAGCTCGTCGAGACGATTCCGATGGCGTTCGTTTCGTCGAAATCCGACATCGTACGTGAAAGTTATCAGTGGTCAAAGTTTCTACTTGACTTTTGAAGTTGACTGTACGGATGATGACGTCAGCATATCGTCCGTGCAGTATGTTTGACATGGATGATGCCGGCCGAGACACGTGGCGGTGAGTCGCCACCGGACGGTGTAACTGATGACACGTGTCCGTCCGTCACGTGACGCTGTTTTCCGTGCAGCGTGGCGGGGCGGTTGGCATCCATTGGCGGTACTGGGCATCCGCAGCGAATAGCAGTGAGACGTGGCTCATATCAGCGCCACGGTAATCAGCGTCAGGACACATCGACATGCCTTGGCCAATAATGACACGACACGTGGCAAGCTCGGTTTTGCTTTCGGTTTCCTCGGTCTCCTCCGGCTGACGTCTCGTCTGTTTTAACTTAAAAAATGGATGGGGTTCGACCCCGTGATTTCCGCCAAGCCAAACAACCTGCTCACCATTGCGCCAGCCCGAGCGCTTACAATAGTATATGGAAGCGGTGGTTTTTATTGAATAGATTTGGAGATTTGTTTGTTAAAACAAACCGGCCGGCGGTTTGAACCTGCGCGGGCCGGGTAACAAAATATACTATCCACCACTGCGCCACGAAGCCTTTCTAATGCTGTAGTGGCATATATTAATTTTGTTACATGATTATAAGCCGAACGTTAACAAAAAGGCAAATTAAGCCATAACTAACAAGATTTATGCTAACCACCTGAAACAAGAAGATGCCAGAGGATAAATCAGACCTGATACGAGCTGATCAGGTAGGTTATGCATTTAAGGAAGTGGTTAGGCCTAATTAGGCAAGTTTTTTGTATAAAAAGGGGGTATAGGCCTTTGATTTCACCAAGTCCAGGTGGAGAACGAGAGAATGCTCGAGAGATGATTTGTATTGTTCCTGTATATCGAAGTGATGCTGTGCTTTTGATGTACTTGAAGGGGATGATGCTGCCTCAATTGTAACTGATTTTTGGAGCTAATCGGATCGGTCCTCCATTAGAGAGGGACCCGAAGACGTAGTCCTTAGGGATGAACTCCGTTATCAACTTTGGTTTCGTCTCTCTATTCTTCTCTCTTTTCTTTCTCAGTTTATCTTGGCATTTATTTAATTATTTTATGTTCATTTATTTCATTTGAGCATTTAAATTTGTAATCATTTAAATTAAGCGTTGTAGTAATTGATCTTTTAACGTTAAGCATTCTGTAAGCAACTAGTCCTAGATCCTAAATAGATCAATTAGGCTTTTGGTAAAGTATGGATAGAATATTGTTTTCTCCCCAGTTTTAATTTTGGTGACAAGGATGTAGATGTGGAAGATCTTTTGTGCTACACTTTATGATTTTCTCTCTTTTATGTTTGGTGTACATGGATACAATTTTGGAGCATGTGGATATTGCTCCGTTTGGATCAAAGCTTGTTTTTCTCCTTTGTTTCTATAAGAAGGAATTCAAGGCTAAAAGTACTAGTTCGTTGTTTTGTCTCGATCATAGATAATTTTGTAAAGGGAATACATAGAACATTTTAGAGTTTTCTCTTAGGTTTTGAGTCAATCAGTCTGCATATGTAATTTTGATAACAATACTAGCAATTGAATACAAAATGGTTCAAATTCAAAACCATTTCTCTCCTATGTACTTGTTTCATGAATTATGAATAATATGATCAAGGATTATCTTATTTATCAAAGATTGTGTGAATGGTAATGCAATAGGAATTTATAAGTAGTGTGACAAGTGTTGTTCTTTAAAAATGATGCAAAATAACATATCAAATTCAATACCATGGAATACAATATAAAATATCATCAACTATAGTTTGGAATATGATTCATGAAGTGCAATATAATATAAAATATCATGAAGTGAAATGATTCAAAATTTCATGGAATACAATATAGAATATCATCAACTATAGTTTAGAACAATGTAAGCTGATTCATGAAGTGTAGTATAAATACCTAAAAGCTGCTAATTCACTTCCATTTCCCAAATGAAGTCAAGGTCCTCAAAATGATGTTCAACTTGAGATAAAGTAAAAGAGTCATCTTGATTCTGAGTTTTCTCTTCAATGTCTTCATTTTCTTCAATCTCTGTCTCAAATTCAACATTCATTGTGTTAGTGTCATTTGTCCCACTGCCACTGCTAGTGCCACCAATGCCACTAGTACCAATGTTTGGAATTGGAGTGTTGCACAACCTGGTCCCTCTTCTTTCACATGTGGACTTCTAGATTGTGAATGCCCTTTCCAAAGGAATTTTTTTGACATTATATGCAGTTCCTTTCATCCTTAAGCAATTCTCCAAATTCTTGTCTACTTTGTTTCTTAACTTTGATTTCAAAAATGCCAATGAACTGAAAAACATCTCATCCTCCACTGACCCCAATATCATTGTTTGACATAAATCAACAAGTTTGAAATATTCTGATATCGTACCACACAATATTTCACTCTAACCTAAGTTTTTCCAAACCTTTGTTATTAATCCCCGTTCAAAGGCCTTCTCCATTCCCATGGAACTAGATTAGTCCCTCATAGCCATTGAAAAATTCTTACATTGTTTTCTAAGCTTATCTTCATTTAAAATTCCTTCTATTGTCTACTCATTTTATGTTACACTTTTCAAAAATTGTTCGATCAATATTTTTACTTTATCATGAAAATATTTTGGGTTATCTCATTTTACCCAAAATTGAGGATACAAAATACCCATGACTTCAAGTATTTCATGTCAAGGGAATCTTTCATGAATCTCTGAGGAAAGAGATTTTGCAATTTCCTTCAAATTATCACTAACAAATTTAACAATACCATTAAAATATTTCTCATTAATAGCTACTTCTCTGCTAAAGAACATGGCTTTCTTACAATGGTACATTGGTAGCTCATATCCACATACATAGACACATAAGTGCCCACTTGCATTAAACTATAAATAATTATCATGATTATTCAAATCAGTAATTTTTTGCCACATGAAATAATTTGGGCTTTCTCGTGTTAGATCTTGATATAGATGATCGAGGGCCAAGCATGTATGTTTACGTAGTTTGGCATATTCATAAATATGCATAGTTCTATCTTGGGCTTTCTTCAAAATATTTTTCATTACATCCAGCATGGGGAGAAGACTAGCTAAAGTCAAGAGTGTCTCTATATCGCTTAACTTATGTAAGAGGTTAGAAGCTTTGTCTATTGTGCTGTGATGCTCGTACATTACTCCAATCAAGGATTGATATTCTGAAAGAACTCGTTGCACTAGTCCATGTAGGGAGATCCACCTAGTATCAACATCATTGAGAAGATTGTTTCCTAGTGTTATTCCCTTAACAAAAATTTGAAACTCTGTGAAACATTTGGGACTTCGGTAGAAGTATGTGTAGATCTTGTGGACTAGATTTTCAACTTCTAATACTGTAGGAATCTTGCTTACAATTTTGAATTCTAAATTCATTTTGTGGGCCATGCAGTGAATGCCAAACATGTATGGTGCACAATTAGTTTGTAACTTTGTGCAAACATTGCTCCTTTGACCATGTATCATTGTAGCTCCATCAGCTCCTACACACACCAAATTTTTGGAAATTTTCAACTCATCCATACCTGCAATTTCATTCAAAGATTTCTTGACTAGTTTAAATAGATTTTGCAATGTTGAAATGTCCTTCATTTTATGAACACAGAGAAGATGAGCTTGGAAAACATGTTTTATAGTATACAAATGCATACAGACCCAAGAGGTATTGTCTACTGTAGTAACTTCATCTAAAGATAATGCAATAAAGTTTGAATCTTGTACTTTCTCCTTTAAATATTCCTTTTCCACTACAACAAGATAGTTTTCCCATTCGCATCCAGTGTTTATTGACCAATGTGAGACAAGAGAGTATGAAACACCTAAAAAAGATAATAAACTACAAAATTCTGGGTAGTCTATCAAAGGACACCCTCTGGAAAAAAATATGAAAAATAACACTCATCTCAACAGTTTTTGACAATTTTTCTCCTTCCATTAATTTTCCAAATTGAGCCTCAAGTGTCCTTGACATGCAACAAGCTTCAAAATTCTTATGCTCTTCATATTCCATAGCATACTTAACATGAAGAAATTCTTCCTTTGATTTCCATCATATGACTGATTGTTCCTTTTCGTCTATGATTTTTTTTCATAAACTTTATCGATATGCTTTTCTATAGTGTCAAGCTTTAGTTGCAACTTCTTGTCTCTTCTACATTTCAACTACAAATTGTACACATGCATTCTATTGCACTTTCAACATCATTTGCTTTCCCCACTGGTACAATGAATGGGTACTTTGGCAACCAACCAAGTTGAAAATTCCTTGTCATTTCCCACTTGTGCCCAAGTTTTGATTTTGATTTTATTTTCTTGCTACCAACATCATCTTGATCCAAGTCAATTATCTCATTCTGTCTAACCAGGGTATCCCTTGGAACATCTTCTATAGTATTACCATCCTCATTTGATACATTTAACTCAATGAAAATATCACCTTGACCTTCTGGTGTATTGGAGCTTCTAAAATCCTGGTGAATTTTCTCATTCTCCATGGATTTAGTCTGCCTTTTGGATAAACCCTTGTCCTCATGAGTCAGTAGGGTTTAGTATTGTGAGCCTTTGAATGTTCTAATTTTCCATTGACTGGTTCTGCTAGTTCCTGGTCCTTTAAGTCACTTCTTCAAGCCACAGTTTCATGTCAGTTTATCAGCCCCGTTGGCCTGAAGCACCGGTTATCAAGTTTGAAAGGTGGATGCATGTCTTTGTGCAACTGCGGGACCCACTCCCCATTACTGCTCCCATGGCCAGGCATCTTCAACGAATGGCTAAGATGTGATTCACTAAATAATATTCACCATTCCCCGCTAGCTTTCTGGGTGAAAGTGAACGATGATTAAAACTAGTGAGATCAGTGAGATCTTGACACCTATCCTAGTCTACTTAGTTTTTGGAGCCCCCCACACTATGAAGGTGTCATCCGACATGAATGAAAATTATTGGTTGTGAAATTTTTAGTGAAGCCCTGCTAGAAGTCGATGACAATCAAACAAAGGCCGATCATCTGATGTGCCATTTCAGTAGAGAATCAACGACCTATATTTAATATTGATGAAAAGCACGTGAAGGTCATTTTACACCATGTAACCAGCTGCATTAATGGCCAACCTTCTACAAAATGATTGAGTTGATCTCAATTTGTGTGGAAACATAGATATTAGTAATCATGAGGCACAATTTGTAGGTTTCCATGCAGATGGGGACTTAAATGGTGATAGTAAATTTTCCAACAAGCCACTAGGGTTGTGCATGTGTGCTAAACATTGTTAAAGGTTTCCATTACCTCACACGATAAATATAGGAGGAATTAACTACTAATTGTGTCATTCATTTTAGCAACTAGAAGACTTTCTAAGTCGAGTCCAATGAAGTCTGAGTGCTTGTCTAGAGAAAATGAGTAAGCTAGTGAGAAGTTCCATTCATTTGAGCTCTCAAAGGCTTGGTCCTACTATTCATGAAATTGCTTGGGTCAATAAGCCCAAGCTTGTGCCTATTAGGTGTAGTAGAAGGTTACAATTCTAGGACATTGCTACTCAACTAGTAGATGACAAAGGCAATCAACTGATGCACTTTGTTACTGGTGTCGACAAGAAAATAAGGTATAGGCGTGGCTCCTTTAGGCATCAAAACTAACCCACTAACCTCATGGAAAGCCAATCGAATAGCGAGACTAAAACAAAGCCCAATTATCAACAATATCTCTCAACTATGGCCCTGAGTGAGGAGTTTCTATCTATCCCTCCACTAGTTGTTAGGACTCCAAGTGGGTGGACTAGTATTGTGGTGCACACAGGCATGGATGAGGAGGAAGCTGAGGTTTCATCTCCCTCTCTAGAAACAACTCGGAGCGGGCATGTATATCGGGGTCTGGGTGTTGGTAAAGGAAAAGTGGCTGGTCAGTAAGGAATTGCCATGTGGGATGGAAATTTTGTTGTTGTGATGTGTTGTGGTGAGTAGTTTCTTATCCAGCATATGTGACAGTTCTTTTTGGGTTTGGTGCTGAATTTGTGACCTCGTAGAAAAAAGGATTCCTGGTTGGTTGCGGCATGGATGGTGACAGAAGGATTTTGGTGGCACTTTTGGTTTCCCCTCTTTGATGGTGGTTATAATTTTGGCTTTCCCCATTTGCACCATGTACTCACTGATTCAACACATGGGAAAATTTGAAATGCAGTCGAAATGATAGATGAAATGGAAGTGTTGTATTTGACATGCATTTGGGCCTCAAGCTTGTAGTTCCCTTATTCTATAAAAGGGAAACCATGACTCATTTTGCAAGGAGATGGATTTTTTTTGGCTAGGTTTTAGGTCGAATGCATATGGGTAGATAGGAATAGAATAGATTGTCAATTTTGGGTTTATGAATGAACTCACGCAATTATCTTAAATCGTTTTGAAGATATGACTTAAAATATAAGCAAGCATATAAATTTGATGAATTTACTCTCCTTCTACAACTTTAAGTGAATTTTGAGTGAAATATTAATGGTATTTCCATTCTACTTTGAACATTTGTTTGAATGCATGTCTTTGTTCTTTGTTTTGAATCAAGCAATCAATTAAAATACTTAAATGAGGGTCATTAATTTACATTTATTTGCAAAGGATTCGATAAGCAGTAATGTATCAGAAAATCGAGCTCCATGATGCAAAGTTAATGTGAGAGTAGTCCATTCTATTGAATTCTTGGTTCATTTCTATTTTACCGGTTCTTGTATGTGTGACTCCATTTACCCAATGAATAGGGCACTGATTTATTCCTTAATGATTCACCTAAGGGGTTAATCAATTTTTTTTTTAGCGACTAACCTAAAGTGATGATTTAAATTCATTTAAAATTCATTGATCTCAAAGTGTGTACGTTTCAATTCTCAATAAGGATGTCTTTATTTTGATGAATGGGTAGCAAGTTACTTAGAAACAAGCGAATTTCATAGTAATAGTTGTAGAATTATCCTTAATCCAAATTGATCTATGTAAATGATGTGTTCTACAAAGAAAAACATAAAATGAACACACTAGGAATACCCTCCTTGGTTCCACACAACCTAAAGTGTAGAGGATCTTAGTTTTTCACTAGATCTTGTTAGTTGGCCATTCACTACAAGAGTCTTGAGTATAGGAATTGGCTATTCCTTAGAGATTTCTTAGGTGCAGTGGAAAACACCAAAAAAATGGTGACTCTGCTGGGGAATTCTCATTCTCCAAAGACATAGATACAAAATGCAGTGTCAAATGGTGATTTAGTGCAAATGCTCTCAAATTCTTGAACTTGGTATACAATCTAAGTGCAAAAGGCATTGAAGGATCCGAATGCGACTCTGTTGTGGAAGATAGCCCAGAACCTATCCTATTTTGCAAGGAAGCTTCATTTTATTTGAAGCTTTGACCTCCAAAGGGAGGTGGCGACTCTGACTCAAAGAACCTGTTCAATCATACATCATTTTTTGGGATCTCTACCCTTAATGCTAAGAAAGAATTCATAGCTACCAACATACAAGTACTCTTGTAAAATTTGAAAGAATTTTGAGAATTTTTTTAGATAATATCATTATAAATTTCTAATGCTCAACATGAAAATGTTTCCTTAATAAGTGATTTAGCACTAGATTAGGGAATATTCAAGAATTTTAGCATACTTCATATGTAAGTTGAAATTTATGTAATAAAGTGCAAGAAACATGTCATATTGTAGATCTTAGGCAACCTTTGTATGCAATACTTGTGCTAATATCTTGGGATTATATTTGTAAAAGGAATTGAAGTAGTACTGTATAAATTGCATAAATATTTTAAAATTCCTTTCCAAGAATTAGGGGTGAGTTGTCAATTTGTGCCATTTGGTACAAATATAGACAAAGGCATACAAATCAAGTAGTCTTGGGCCCATTAGGATGACTTTTGTACTGGTAGGTACATAGCTATCAATTTTGACAATATTTGTGGCTATCTGAATATTGTCCCACCCAAGATCAGGGATAAGATACCAAAGTTCAGTGGTGAGAAATTAGAATCAACAAACAAGCATGCACAATAATTTGTAGATGTAATGGGTGATTATGAAATTTCCTTTAAAGATGTAGAAATGAAGCTTTTTGTGCAATCACTAAAGGGAGATGCAAGAGATTGGTTCTCTTTTCTTCCTACTACCTATATACATTGTTGGAATGAACTCAAAGCCGCTTTCCTGGAGCAATTTGGTAACAAGATCAATCCAGGTGTGGCAAGGAGAAAGTTAATGGAAATCTCTAAAGATAGAGAACTAGCCTTCAACCTTAGATTTGACAAAATTATAAGAGAAATCCCTAAAGATTTAAGACCAAATGATGCAGAATGCTTGGTTGTATATTTGGGGGCATTTGATAGAAAGATGAGTTTCCTGTTGAGGGACAAAGAACTAGTTACATTACAACAAGCTTACTAGGAAGCTGTAAATATTGAGAATAATCTAAAATATTCAATTATGAGGAGACCTGTAGTGACTAGTGCTGCTAACTCTAGTAGTATTTAGGCAATTCAACTAGGTCAACTAGAAAATAAAAGTGTTCATCAGGAGGACAAATCTTTAGATATTGTACTCACACAATTTTCAAGAAATGTAGAGCAAGCATCAACCTCTAGCCAGCTATGTATGGGAGGGATGGACTTGATGTTTATTGGGAAATTGTAAGAAATTAAAAGACATACAAATGAGTCACCATATGACTTGTTTTTAAGATTCTTGGATATTTTGATGGAAATTCCCATAGGGCTTAAGCCTAATGAATTGATGTGTATTAACCTATTTTGTGCAGCCTACACACCAGGGTCAAGCCAATGGCCTGAAGATGTGAAGCCTCAAAGCATTGATCAGGTAGTGGACTTGATAAGTATGGTCGAAGAGGCTAAGCATGGTTGTATGTATCCCATTGTTTCCCACAATGTGGATAATGACTATCACAATGAGGAGAAACATAGATTAACATTAATAGATCAACAAGAAGCATCAGTGTCTGGACAATTAGATATTGAATGTTGTCATTTCACAAACAGTCTAGAGACAAATGCACCTAGCAGTGATGAGGGTGAAGAAACAAAATGTGAAATCAAGGAGGTCATATCTCACTACTTCCCTCTAGATGTCTTGAGCCATGAGCCTATGTAGGAAATACATGGAACTACACAAATGGATCCTATGAGAATTAATCCTATGTCACCCAATAATAAGGTTACCCTTGGTGTTCATGACAGGGCAAAAGTAAGGAGTCAAAGAGGTGAAGTTAAGTCTGAACAATCTTCAGTTGAATATGCGTTAGAGATAGAATCCATGAATTCTAGTAATGGGTATGTTAATATACTTGAGGGGATCTAATTTTTAGGTAGTGAACAGTATTCCTCATGTGAAGAATTTTTAGAGCATGGATCAATTTTTATAAACACAAGTGATGAAGAGGATGGTGAAGGTGCTTCTTTTTGCTCCTTAAGTGACTATAATGATTTTGGGTGCTTTGAAGACCAAGGTCAAGGGATTCCTCATGATATAGATGATGACATACATCCAACTATATCCAAGATATGGAAAAAATCTTTATTTAATGAGTCCATATCTAAAATTAAAGATACAAAGGATGATGCTTATTGGTGTAGGAGTAATCCTCTGTTTGAAGAAAAATTTGATGAACACTTACCAGATATTACTGGAAAATATGTTGTAGAGGACATATATAGGTGTCAAGGTGATACTACATTTAAAAATGTCAGCCCTGATTTCATAATTTTCCAATTGAAAGGGAAATCCAAAGGCATAGATATGGTGAGGATTGTCTGCCAACATGGGGTTGAACAAGTGGCCGATGATGAGCATGTTGAAGATGGTTCATGTTTGCTGGCACTCAGGCATGGTAATATTTCATGTATTGAAGAGAACTATGATGACAATATTACATGTGACATTGCTAATAATGGATATGTAGGTGCTTGTGATTATTTTATTACAACAACAAATAATGTGTTTGAGAAAGGGGTTGAATTACCACTAGCCTATGATCTACATTGCAATAAGGGGCATGATAAGGAGGGAAAATTTCTCTTCAATGATCAGAGGACTAATCAGGTTGAATGTATGTTGAAGAGGAGCATCATATTGATTTGGCACATATATTTGGTCCACATGATTAGAAATATGAAAAGACATATAACCAATGGAATTTTGCTAGTTAGTATGAGGCTGTAGTTGAGTTTTTTGCAGATACCCCTTACCTTCTTGATATGATTATGGATTTTCTTTCACCCACCAAAGACAATGCTGATGAGAGGTACATGAAGGGAATGCATGGTTCTATTTTCCCTTTTCTTGATCTTATGAAAGAATTCCCAGATGTAAGCCATATTGCTTATGAAGTTTTCAAATTTGATGAACAATTTGGGTGTGATACTACACCTCATTATGGTACAAAATATGATAGTTTTGCTTTTTCAATACAATTTGATGAATCCATGATGGGAAAGGATGAATTTATCAGTGTTATCTTAGGTGTTATGTGAAATACTGATTATGATAAGGCTAGACACCTATAATTGCACAACATTCATGGAAATCCACTATTGGAGAAACAGGCTAAAGTGTTTGATAGAGGAAAGAACTGCCCCTAAGTTTTGGGGGGCCATGGGCCTCTGATTTGAGGATTGAAGCCAATGTTTCATATGAGGCTTCTGAAATGGATTACAATGTATTCTTTGTAAATTTTATAGATAGGGTTTGGTTTCTCCTAGCTGTGTCTACTTGCCTTGTCTGGGTAAGCTCCTTTTTTGGTCTACTTCCTTGGTCTGCTTCACTCGAGATCTGCTTCTCACCATACCCGCAAGGGGTATGCTTCCTCGAGCATGAGCCACTATTGGAGCTTCTAAAATCCTAGTGGATTTTCTCATTCTCCATGGATTTATTATACCTTTTGGGTAAACCCTTGTCCTCATGAGTGAGTAGGGTTTAGTCTTGTGAGCCTTCGAATGTTCTAATTTAGAATTGACTGGTTCTGCTAGTTCTCGGTCATTTAAATCACTTCTTTGAGCCACAGTTTCATGTCATCTTATCAGCCCCATTGGCCTAAAGCACCGGTTATCAAGTCTCCCGTCGGTTACAATATTTTTCTTAAGTCTAATTTTAAATCTAACCCGGTGACTTAGGCTTAAGCCATCAAACCCCAATGGTCATATCATCATCGGTTAGATTGAGTCCCATCCATTTAATGCTAATAGAATGTGAAGTGCAAGTTTTAAGATTTGAGGATCTGGGAGGAGATCTGAACCGTACCCCACCAGCCCACAAGAATTAAGAGCTTGCAGGATAAATGTAGTGAGATTGGTGAAAGGTGGACATGTGTCCCTATGCAGCCATGGGATCCACTCCCCACTATCGCTCCAATGGTTGAGCATCTTCAACGAATGGATAAGATGTGATCCATGAAATGATTTTCACCGTTCCTTGCTGGCTCTTTGGGTGAAAGTGAATGATGGTTAAAACTAGCAAGATTAGAAAGATCTCAACACCTGTCTTGGTTGACTTAGTTTGTGGAGCCACCCACACTATGAAGGTGTCATTTGACATGGATGAAAATTATTGGTTGTGAAATTTTTAGCGAAGCCTCGCTTGAAGTTGAGGGTAGTCAAATGAAGGCTGACCATTTGATATGCCATTTCAGCAGAGAATCGATGGCTTATATTTAATCTTGATGAAAAGCATGTGAAGGCTATTTTATGCCATGTAACCAGCTACATTAATGGCCATCCTTCTACAAAACTATTGAGTTGATCTCAGTTCGTGTGGAAACATAGATATTAGTAATCATGAGGCACAATTTGCAGGTTTCCATGCAGACGAGGACTTAAATGGTGATAGTACATCTACCAATGAGCCACCAGGGTTGTACATGTGTGTTAAACATTGGTAAAGGTTTCTATTACCTCACATGACAAATATAGGAGGAATTAATTGCTAATTGTGTCATTCATTTTAGAAGTTAGAAGACTTTCTGAGTTAAGTCCGATCAAGTTTGAGTGCTTGTCTAGAGAAAATGAGTAAGCTAGTGAGAAGGTCCATTCATTTGAGCTCTCAAAGGCTCGGTCCTACTATTCACAAAATTGCTTCAGTCGACAAGTCTAGGTGTAGTAGAAGGTTGCTATTCTAGAACATTGCTGCTCAACCAATAGATGATAAAGGAAAGTAGCTGGTGCACTCTATTACTGGTGTCAATAAGAAATAAGGTATGGGTGTGGCTCCTTCAGGCATCAAAACTCGCCCATTGACCTCACAAAAAGCTAGTCGGATAGCGAGATTGAAACAAAACCCAGTTATCAACAATATCTCTCAACTTTGGGAAAAACTCTAGCCCTGGGTGAGGAGGTTCTATCTATCCCTCCACTAGTTGTTAGGAATCCAAGTAGGAAGACTTGTACTATGGTGCACGCAGGTGTGGATGAGGAGTAAGCTGAGGTTTCATCTCCCTCACTAGCAACAACTTGGAGTGGGCGTGTATAACAGGGTTTGGGTGTTGGTAAAGGAAAAGTGGTTGGTCGGTAAGGAATTGCCATGTGGGATGGAAATTGTTTTGTTGTGATGTGTTGTTGCGGTGATTAGTTTCTTATCCAACGTACATGACAGTTCTTTTTGGGTTTGGTACTGAATTTTTACCCTCGTGGAAAAAAGGATGCCTAGTTGGTTGTGGTGTAGATGGCGATAGGGGGATTTTGGTGACACTTTTGGTTTCTCCTCTTTGATGGTGGTTATAATTTTGGCTTTCCCCATTTGCACCATGTACTCACTGATTCAACACATGGGGAATTTTGAAATGCAATAGAAATGATAGATGAAATGAAAGTATTGTATTTGACATGCATTTGGGCCTGAAGCTTGTCGCTCCCTTATTCTATAAAAGGGAAACCATGACTCATTTTGCAAGGGGATGATTTTTTTTGGCTAGGTTTCAGGTCGAATGCATATGGGTAGATAGGAATAGAATAGATTGTCAATTTTGGGTTTATGAATGAACTCACGCAATTATCTTAAATCGTTTTGAAGATATGACTTAAAATATAAGCAAGCATATAAATTTGATGAATTTACTCTCCTTCTACAAGTTTAAGTGAATTTTGAGTGAAATATTAATGGTATTTCCATTCTACTTTGAAAATTTGTTCGAATTCATGTCTCTGTTCTTTTTTTTGATTCAAGCAATCAATTAAAATACTTAAATGGGGGTCACTAATTTACATTTATTTGCAAAGGATTCAATAAGTAGTAATGTATCAAAAAATTGAGCTCCATGATGGAAAGTTATTGTGAGAGTAGTCCATTCTATTAAATTCTTAGGTCATTTCTATTTTACTGGTTCTTGTATGTGTGACTCCATTTTCCCAATGAATAGGGCACTGATCTATTCCTTAATGATTCACCTAAGGGTTTAATAAAACAATTGTTTAGTGATTGACCTAAATTTAGGATTTAAATTCATTGATCTCAAAGTTTGTACGTATCAATTCTCAATAAGGATGTCTTCATTTTGATGAATGGGTAGCAAGTTACTTAGAAATGAGCCAATTTCATAGTAAAAGTTGCAGTATTATCCTTAATCCAAATTGATCTATGTAAATGATGTGTTCTACAAAGAAAAACCTCAAATGAACACACTATGAATACCCTCCTTGGTCCCACACAGCCTAAAGTGAAAAAGATCCCAGTCTTTCACTAGATCTTGTTAGTTGGCCTTTCATCACAAGAGTCTTGAGTATAGGAATCGACTATTCCTTGGAGATTTCTTAGGTGCAGTGGGAAACACCAACACAGTGGTGGTGAGGTATTGTGAATGCCTTCTTCATTAATATTTGGTGGAAGAGTTGATGATGTAGCTCCATCTTGATCTAATGGATCAGAAGAATTGGCAATTCAAAAGTAGGACTATATGGTAACTCTACATTTTGGGTGTTTGGATGGCCTCCTAGTCCCTTCACCACCTTGAGGAGTCTTACCCTTACTACTTGACATATTGATCTCTCACTTTGAATAAAAGCTAGAAAAAAATTCTTCTTGTTTAAGGACATAAAATATAGATCCCATTCCCTACTCAATATCATCTTTAATATTGAAGCAAGAATGGAAAAGAGATAAATAAATCTTATAACTAATAACACTATGAAGAAATGATCACTCACATTTAAGTCTACGTTTTCATCTTTCGTTGACTTATGAATTGAGAATTGAACAAAATGTGTAAGAATAAATGACAGTTTCAATTGTATTTATATCAATCCATATTTGGAAAATTCTGTGGGATTTTTAAATGGTATATTAAAAATTTGGTGAATCACACATGCTTATAAAATGATATGTTGTAATTTTCAAGGAAAAATGTGTCCTCAAATGTAATTATTTTTTAATGTTATTGACAAAATAGGTCCTCATAAGCAACTATTTATAAATTTTAATTGGTGAAATGGGTCTACACAAGCAACTATTTGTAAATTTTAATTGGTGAAATGGGTCCTAATACAATGTTGTTTTAATAGTATTGGCGAATATGTAGGTGTTTTATTACATGCTTCTGAGATTCCAGGTGAAAATATTAATTGGTCCATTTGAAACACGTAGTTTGTTATGGAAAATTTGTTGCTTAAATATGCGTCATAAAAAAAATTGTTGGTGAGTGGACTTGCATTAGACCAATAATTCGTAAAATCTAGGCCATTTGTACACCCTATTGGTGTGATTAATTTTCCAATTGGTGAATATTTTCCACTAAATTTTTTCCTACACTCCAAATCCCAGGCATCCCACACTAGTCTCATGCTGGCCACCTTCCCCTCAACTTGCCTTGCCCATTTGACTACCTCATCTGTCTAGCCCTGTAGCCTCCCAACCTCCCCTCTCAGCCTCTCAGCCTCTAATAATACCCCATTATCTTCCTACAACTATGCACCCTCCAACCTCTCCACCTCAGTCTACATCCTCTCTATCTACCTCTGACTGCCTCAACCTTTGTTGTAGAATATAGATGTGTGCCTATGCACCTGCTAGCCTTGTGGTTGGGTCCTCTATGGGTGGTGGTTGTTACACCAATATCACCCTCTCATACAAGATATCAACCTCCATCTCCACCCTCTCTGACTCCTCCTCTAGGGCCTCACCTCCACTGTATCATCCTCATCTACCCACCCCACTATTGCCTCGATAGGTTGAATTAGGGTGATCCTCGTTGGTAGTCTCCCTTGCCACCATGTTGTGTATCTGTTTGTGACCCTAAGATCATCTGGTCCTCCTCTCCATCCCCATACTTTCTCTCCCAAACTATCCCACTCCTACTCGCTAGGGTAGTCAACACACTCTATTCCCAACCTCTCTCTGGTAATGTGTCTATAACTTGCCTTGGTTGCAGGGATGTCAGACTATCAAATCCAAAATTTCTTAGTGATCCAATTTGTCTTGCATAGCTCTATAATGAATGGATCCTGACCAATCAGATAGTAGTGTGTGAACATGTAAGTCCTATACAATCTTTCCTCTAACCTCCAGCCCTGGAATTATCGATCTATATATGGCCTCCATACTATCTAATCATTAGTGAAATCATCAAAAACCTAGTGCCAATACTCCAAGCTCTGCACCTACCTGTAGTGCAATGATCATCCATACTCCTCATCATACCAAAATGCCATTGGTAGGGAGTCATCTCTCGCCCTTGCTATCAAGATATTTGGTTATGTGATCCAGATGTGCTGCCATGACCACACCTGTAATAAGGTGACATGGGTAATTCTCATGACACCTCCGTAACATACCACATGCATATCCTTGTATAGCTACACTAGAACACATGGCCTCCATGCAAAAACACCTCACCTCCACTCCATAATATGCTAGACCACCTCAATCATCTTGAGGCTAAAGAATATCCCACTCCTATTTTGGAGGAGTATCCAACTGATTAGACCACACAAAAAAATGGAAGTGGTGGCACAACTCCTATGTAGGCATCTATGTCCAACTTCTTCCCATGGCAGGGAAGGTCAACTATCTCAAACATGGCTCGTAGGTTCTACTCCAAAGGCCATCTCACTCCTCCACTCACCAAGTGGCCCATGATTGGTAGTATTAGAATCCTCCATACATCCTCTAAGGTCATATTCATTTCCCTTATGGGGAGGTGGAAGGTGCAGGTCTTGGAGCTCCATCTCTCCATTAGGGCCATAAGTAGTGGTTGATGGGCCCTGATCACCAAATAACCCACCATGTGTAGTAATCCTACTAGTGCTAGTGTCTCATGGTCTGCAGGTGTCACAACCTCCTAGGTAGTCATGAGCATGGTTGAATTCCTCTCCCATGTTCACAATGTATCTATGCTTTGCATCCATAGAGACCATCCATCAAATATTTTTTTCTAGTCCCCCTTTTTCTTCCTATCCCAACTTTGCAAATTTTCCTCTATAGAAGATAATTCACCCATTCCCTCTTTTGCATAGTTTCCTATTGGCATAGCGTATTCACCCCTATGTCCCCTTATGGAAATTTTTCCTCTTTTAGTGGCGTGTTTTCCTATTTCCTTCACTGGGCATAATTTCACCCCTTTATTCCCAATGGTGAATTCACATTCACCCCTCTACCCAATCATCCTTGTCAGGCGAAATCACATTCGCTTCTATCCTCCCTTCCTCCCATTGGGAAAAATCCCTTTTTCCCTTATGCTTTCTTGGTGAATTCATGTTCACCCCTATCTCCTATTTCCTCTGTTGGGTAAACATGAACTGTAGTGGGGTATTTCTTCTTCATACCTAACTTCTTAAGGCATGCTTCCTTAATTGATTTTCCATATATAGGAACATCTTTTATGGAATGAAATAGAGGTATATGGACACATATATGCTTCAATTGATCTAAAATGTCAAAGGATAATTCCTCCTTCTCTTCCTTTGGTTTCACAGTTTCCAACCTTTGAGGAAATGGTGGTTCTTGTTTAGTCTGCTTGACTAGGGTTAGTTCAGGATTTTTAGGTACACTTGGTTGAATGGGGGCATTCAAAGGCTCCTCTTCTTCCACATAAATTTTAGTGATGATGGGTGTGGAAGGAGCTAGAAAAGTAGTTCTTGAATGTAAGTGGATGTCACTTACACTCACAAAATATGCAGGGAATTGATTTGGATTAGCAGAGTATATTGGTTGTTGTTGTGGTTTGTTATTTGGGTTAGGTGTGGGCTGAGCTAGTAGCTGAGTGGGTTTAGGTGTATTTGAACTTGAACTAGTAGGAGGAGACATTATAGTAGGTTTTTGGGGCTGAGAAGGTGGCTACATATAACTGGTTGTCTAGTTTGGCCATTGTTGTCCTCCCCTCCATTGAGAGGTTTGCTTCTAGTTCCTTGGTGGTGGCTACCAATTTCCTTGAAACTACTGCCAATTCCCTTGAGGTTGCTGCCACTGGGGTGGAGAGTTTTGGTGATTGGGCCAGGAATTTGGAGGGTTATTCCAAGGATGTGATGGATATCCTCCATAATTGGATGGATATGGGGGTTGCCACTGGTTACTAGATGAATAAGAATTGAAAAATGGCCCAACAAAAGAGAATGGATCTGGTGGAATACCTTGTATTGGAGCCCATGGCCTCCTTTGTGAAATTTATTAGACTTGGTCATATTCACCTTGGATTGGCTTGAACTTAGGTGGAATCTACTTACTATCAATATTAGCTACCATTTTGCATCTTCAGTCCTTCTTCTTTTATCTGCAATGAGGGCAATAATTTTCCAACATTTCCTCTTCCTCCTCTTGTTTCTTCTTGGCCTGAAGTGTATCTAGTTGAGTAACTAGATTATTTATGATGTCTTGCTTGAAGTTTCCCAGTAAGTGAGTAATCTCCATCCTTGAAACTCCACTGGTAGATGACTTATCCATAGAGGATTGATAAGCTCTCCCTTTCTTTGAAGCTACCCTAGAATAGTTCTGACATATCTTCTTGATATCCTCCAGAGGAACTTGGGTGATATCTCCTCCTCCCATTAGGTCCAAGGCATCAATACAACTGTCATTAACTCCTATTAGGAAAATAAGCTTTTTTGATTCTTCATTAAGTGTATGGTGTGAATATTTCTGTAGGAAAAATAGAAACATTGAAATGTAATCCTCCAGGCTCTCATCTTCCTTTTGTTGCATCCTAAAAATGTCATCTCCCCTGATGTCGCTACCCCTACAATATTCCTTATACTTCTCAAGGAAATTTGTCTTCATGTCTTCCTAAGTCTCCACAATATTTCTGCCTAGGCTTATAAACCATCTTAACACAACTTCTTTCAAGGTGGTAGGGAATAGCTTAAGCCTATGGGCATTAGTAGTATAGTCATAACTCCTACAGAGTATATCAAACTTGAACAACAAAGTATCAGGATCTTCTATGACAAGTCCATAGAACTTATGAAGGACTGAAGTAGGGATACTTTTGAGGTTGTCAACTTCATTTTGATGAGCAATGAGGAAATGAAAACTTGGTTGGTTAGGTTTGTTTCTATTTTCATCATGCATACTTGCCTGATGTAGTTCCAAAGCAAAGGGATTCTCAATCTGATTTTGATCTTCAGAGGAAATTTCAGAACTGGTTAGATTAGGGAATGGATCAACAAAGGGGTGTGGCTCTTCTTCTTCTTCCATTGGAATATTCTAATGCTCAACTAGTTGGAATGGATCAGGGTTATTAGGAAGGAATCTCCCATGAGTATCTCTCCTCCTTCCTCTATGCATAAAATATCAACTCACTATCAACCAGCTCACACAAAGAATTGGTGAAAGAATGGTGGATTATTACTTTCCTAAATGAGGGGTATACTAAGAAAAAAATTTCAGAAATACTACAGCAAGAAAAACTATCAATGACTCCAAAAAAATCCCTAGTTTGACACCATTCCCAACAACGGTGCCAAAAATGTTGGCCTCCGACAATGATTTAACAACTAAGCCCTTACAACTATGATTCATAGATTGGACATCTAATCTGAATAGCTATCTAAATCATCACAAAGGTGCATTTAAATTGTCATCCCAAGGACATAGACTTGAAATAGGTTAGCACAGTATGTGCACTAGGAATCCAAAACTTAGCCATATTCATCATACAACTAAGAAAGACATAATGCTAAAAGTAAATTGCTTGGAAAAAAATATTATCAGTGTCGGGCATCAACCAAAAACTATACTAATCTAAAATGCATGACATAAATGAAAATATGAGCAAAAAATAGGAAACTACTCTATCTACTTTGACTATAGGAACAATTACAAAATGGAATTCTAGTGGCTGTAGGAACAAACAGTGCTAGATTTTTAACTAATTGCTGAATAGAAAGTAATAACTAAACTAAAGGATGGAATACTCACCAAGTGGCCTCCCTTGGATGAGTATCCCTTAAAAAAATGTCAACTTAGATGCATGAACTTATAAATTCATTTTATTCATTGGAAAGCATAAGTACAATCGAGCATCATAATTATATTACTGAAAAACTAAGAATGTGAGTACATCATCAGATCAATCAACCTTATCAGAAGGAGAATTCGAGTCTTATTTATAAGAAGAAGAATTACTAACTAAGTACCTAGCAAGGCAGTCAACTCCAATAGGTTAGGAGGATGACACTTTAGGGAAAGCATAAAAAGTGGAGAGGAGGTTATGCATGTGTGGAATCTGGTCAAGCATGTTTTCCTTAATGGAGATTTAGCACAATAGTAACTCCTATATTCACTCAACAACAATTAAGACCATTTACAAGGTGGTTACAATTCTTAAATTTAAACTAGGAATCTCCCTCCATTGAGAGTCTTCCCTCCATTGACCTTTGAATGATCACCTTGTTGACCTTGATGGCCAATGACCAGCTGGTAGAATCTTCGTTAATTTTGTAGGATTCTAATTATATTTTCATAACAATATTAGTACACACAACAATTGCATATCTGTAACTATCTTAAAGTAACATCCATTAATCCACATGTAAAGTTAACATATATAGTTCATATAGCATGTAGATGTCATTAAATATAACAAAAATAAGCTTATACCCAATGTCTATGGTTTTGAGGAAATATCATAAAAAGTCAACATCAAAGTATCAAAGTCTATGAAAACTACAACAAATGGATAATAAAATTTATCAAAATTGACTCATAAACTAGACTCATCAGAGGGTACAAGGGTTTAGGGTTTAAGGGTTAAGGGTAGAGGGGAGAGAGGGAGAGGGGGTAGG